>KZ651312.1:61628-119764 GCA_001010745.2 Gerris buenoi | reverse complement strand
TTAAAAAAAAGAAACCTTAAAAAGAGGTTACACTATAAGAAAAGATAAATAAAACGCATTGACATCTAGCGGAATTCAATCGTACTAAGAAGCCTATCCACTAAGATTGCAGCGCTAATACGGAAGTTTCGATAACTACTGGCAGTAAAGAAACATTTTTTTTCGTCCTAGGACGTAATTTTTTTTTTTTCTTTACTGACAGGAGTAATGAAAAAATTGATTTTAGCTTTGTTTTTTAGGCTCTAAAGTTACTATTTCACAGCCTACCTCGGAAAAAGTTTTTGTATTCATAAAATTCTGTGTTAAATCAGTTTAAAATTTAAATGAAATCCAAAACCTTTTCTAGTCTTATCTGAAATTTAAGTGACATGACTTGAAATTTATAATAGTATAATTCAGTGAAGATAAATTTGTGAAGTTCAAAAGTATATCCTTACATGAACATAGAAGCGACCTCAGTCTTTTTAGAATAAAATAAAAATATATTTCATTGTTATAAGAATAAAATGTTATTTTAACTTCCTTAGTTCTATGACATTTGACTCCTTTGTTAGTAAAAAAATGAAGTCAGCTCCCATATTTTCTTGAATATATCCCTCTAACGAGAACAAAATACCGTCCCGTTTCCTGGTCAGAAGACAAACAGTATTTTTTTTTTTTTTTATTCCGCCAGAGACTGAGTACAAACTTCATACATTTTTACGTCTGTCGTCGGTCATATACACACACATAATCAATATGTATGTTTTTTTTTATATATATCTTATCAGTATTGATAAGAAAAATAGAAACAGCTGTCATAATCGTAAAAGTCGATTAGTAAGAAATATGATTCATCGAACAATCGTTTAATAGTATTTTTTTTCTCTCTTTCCTTCTTTTAATTAAAAATAAAATAAAACTGTCCATTAATGCTTCTTTTATGAGGTAACACTGATAATAAAAACGGAAAGCGTTATGTGTATTTAGTTGGCACAATTGTAATCTAACGAGTATTACTGTGTAATCTACCAACTCTTAGTTGTCTCGGATATTTATTTAAAAATATTTCTAGATAATATGCAGATAAATTTATACAATTTATAAAGTTTATTGTATTTTGTTTATTGTTAACCCTTTTGTTTTGTGTACGAATGTTCTATCGATAGTTAAAGGATATTTAAAATCGATAATCGATTTATAAAGTCGATTCGTCTCGGACATGCGCAGAAATAGGCAAAACAGAGCATGTGGTCCATAACCTTCCAGTTGGTTTCCAATTCTAGTGCAAACAAGTTCTACGAGTTTAGACCAAGCTTTTTTACCTGTATTTTGTTATTATTAACTAAGTTATAGTTTATTGTTTGTATTACTTAATCAACAATAAGTTAACGGGCTTCGTGGTGTTGTTATTTACTAAAATAAGTGTTTTGTTCTGAGAAATACATTGCGTCTGTAGGTCCAGGTTATAATGTGCGGCTTTATGTTAATTGAATTTACATCTTAATTTTTGATTTTTTTAAAAAGTTTTGATCACCATTATAGTTTCATGAAGTATATTTATTTATCCTTTATTATAAATGTTCGGTTCAGTTGTTATGAAGAAAAGAATAGACACTAGTCGGGGCATATCCTTAAAGTGACTCTTCCCAGATACTTTGTGGTCATAGACGCTTACTGGGCGTAACGACATTTATTACTGCCTATTACCAAATGTATTTCAATATTTTATATACATCTAACATTAGTTAAATAACAATTGTTAAAATTAGTATTAATTTAAAACCCTGCGAGCACCATTAAGCCATTGAAGTCCTGTAAATAATATCTATATACTTGGCCAGTTTACGTAAAACCATTCCTGTGTTATCAAGAAGGCGCCATATTAAGGCTGATTCACACTACAACGTGCCGTCACTCTGCCCAGCACTGTGTTAAGTGAATCATCCTTTATTCGTAAAGGCGTAAAAATAGCGTTCGTAAAGTGTAAAAGAAAATTATCTGCTATTGGGTAAACAGCACTGCTGTTTAGAGGAAAGAGCTGATCTATCATTAAAACTCTTTTGCCACTGACTGTAAGCTGCGAGATAACTTCTTTGTGATAAGTTTTTATAAATGACGGGATAAAGCCTTGTTTATTTACAGTGGTGATTGCACAGGTGCCGTTTAGTTCATTGAATCGAAGTGAAGAAGTATTAGCAATGGTGTGCAATTAGTTAAATGGCAACCTGCAACCTGAAATCTCGAGGATTTACCACATACCTGAAGCATTAACCTAGGATCAAAGGCGACTTGCATCTCTCCAAATACCAACTTGCCATGAGTTGCCATTTGAAGTGACATGCTTTCCTAAAGATCGGATTTGGGTGTGCCGTAAACCCTTCAGATTTAATGACCATGAGTGATCCATCAACTTTTCAATCTCACCTTCATTTACGACCCCAGTATTCATCCAGTATACTTAAAACAAAAACTTTAAATGTTGTTTTAGCCAATAAAATTTCTCAAAGATGGAAAAATTCTGTTTGATACAATCCAGAAATGGAAATTTATAGTTCTTTTTTATCGATAGAAATCCCTTAAAAATACAACTAGACGTGACATGACGCCTTATAAACCAGGAAATCACAGGAGAAGCTTTCAAAGAAAACTTGGTAAAAGAAGAACTCGGCAAACATCTGAACAACAGTGAATCAAGTCAACCATGAAGTATCGTTCCATCACAACACCGCGGCGCTCAGCCAAAATCAACTTTTCAAACCTTTCAGATAAAAGAACAAGGGAGCTTTTCGTCCTAGGACGTAATTTTTTTTTTTTCTTTACTGACAGGAGTAATGAAAAAATTGATTTTAGCTTTGTTTTTTAGGCTCTAAAGTTACTATTTCACAGCCTACCTCGGAAAAAGTTTTTGTATTCATAAAATTCTGTGTTAAATCAGTTTAAAATTTAAATGAAATCCAAAACCTTTTCTAGTCTTATCTGAAATTTAAGTGACATGACTTGAAATTTATAATAATATAATNCTACGAGGTACTCCCAGAGGTACTCTGAGAGGTACTCGGCGCGTGCTCTGCCTTTTGCCTCTTGAGGGTACAACTCCTCAACACTCTCATACCACGGTAATTGCTCTTCTAGTCACTTCGGACTTATAAGACCCCGTTTTTACAACGATTAGCCTTGCCTTATAGAAAGAAAGAAATTTCTTCCATCTGTTATAAGGTTCAAACACATTTTTTTTAAACCGTTCTTCGAAAAGATATTCTCCAAAAGGTTGTATTCCCCTTTCTCTCCCGATTAGTACATTTGTTTGAATCGGATTTATTTTTCTCTGTAACTTGTGGAGTTATGTTAAATAAAAATCATCTTTAGTATTTTGTCTATGTCAGGTAACTTAATTAGAGGTTACCCTATTAAAATATTATACCATTTTAAAAAATCAAATTACAGACAATTTGCCGAATACATATTTTAAGATAAATTGAAATACATTTGTCTTTTTGAGTATTTATTATTAGAAAATTAGGTTATAAGAGTGTTTACCGCTAAAGCATTCAAAAGAAACTTAACTCGTTTAATAGTATATTATATGTTACTAGGCTGTGAAGTGAGTATTTTCTTTACCGCGGCAAATACATTTACTGTCGAGTGAAGCGAGACAGGATATATTGCCAAGGTAAAGAAAAAACACTTCACAGTCGTGTAGCATACGCTATTTTTTCCGAGGTAGCAGACAATGAAGAAACATTAAATATTAATCAATAATCAATATAATATTAACAAATATTAGTTCAAACTTAAGATTTAAAAAAAAAAACCTTAAAAAGGGGTTACACTATAAGAAAAGATAAATAAAACGCATTGACATCTAGCGGAATTCAATCGTACTAAGAGGCCTATCCACTAAGATTGCAGCGCTAATACGGAAGTTTTGATAACTGCTGGCAGTAAAGAAAAACAAATTTTTCGTCCTAGGACGTAAATTTTTTTTTCTTTACTGCCAGGAGTAATGAAAAAATTGCTTTTAGCATTGTTTTTTAGGCTCTAAAGTTACTATTTCATAGCCTACCACCGAAAAAGTTTTTTTTTGTTGTTTTTTAGTTTTTGTATTCATAAAAATTCTGTGTTAAATCAGTTTAAAATTTAAATGAAATCTAAAACCTTTTCTAGTCTTATCTGAAATTTAAGTGACATGACTTGAAATTTATAATAATATAATTCAGTGAAGATGAAGTTGTAAAGTTCTAAAGTATATCCTTACATGAACATAGAAGCGACCTCAGTCTTTTTAGAATAAAATAAAAATATATTTCATTGTTATAAGAATAAAATGTTATTTTAACTTCCTTAGTTCTATGACATTTGACTCCTTTGTTAGTAAAAAAATGAAGTCAGCTCCCATATTTTCTTAAATATATCCCTCTAACGAGAAAAAAATACCGTCCCGTTTCCTGGTCAGAAGACTAACAGTATATTTTTTTTTTTATTCCGCCAGAGACTGAGTACGGACTTTATACATTTTTACGTCTGTCGTCGGTCATATACACACACTTAATCAATATGTATGTTTTTTTTTTATATATATCTTATCAGTATTGATAAGAAAAATAGAAACAGCTGTCATAATCATAAAATTCGATTAGTAAGAAATATGATTCATCGAACAATCGTTTAATAGTATTTTTTTCTCTCTTTCTTTCTTTTAATTAAAAATAAAATAAAACTGTCCATTAATGCTTCTTTTATGAGGTAACAGTGATAATAAAAACGGAAAGCGTTATGTTTATTTAGTTGGCACAATTGTAATCTAACGAGTATTACTGTGTAATCTACCACCTCTTAGTTGTCTCGGATATTTATTTAAAAATATTTCTAGATAATATGCAGATAAATTTATACAATTTATAAAGTTTATTGTATTTTGTTTATTGTTAACCCTTTTGTTTTGTGTTCGAATGTGCTATCGATGGTTAAAGGATATTTAAAATCGATTTATAAAGTCGATTCGTCTCGGACATGCGCAGAAACAGGCAAAATAGAGCATGTGATCCATAACCTTCCAGTTGGTTTCCAATTCTAGTGTAAACATGTTCTACGTGTTAAGACCAAGCTTGTTTACCTGTATTTTGTTATTATTAACTAAGTTATAGTTTATTGTTTGTATTACTTAATCAACAATAAGTTAAAGTGCTTCGTGGTTTTGTTATTTACTAAAATAAGTGTTTTGTTCTGACAAATACATCGCGTCTGTAGGTCCAGGTTATAATGTACGGCTTTAGTTAATTGAATTTACATCTTAATTTTTGATTTTTTTAAAAAAAATTGTTCATCATTGTAGTTTCATGAAGTTTATTAATATTTACTTAAATTGTATTGTTAGTGTTCGGTTCAGTTGTTAGGAAGAAAATAATAGACACTAGTCGGGGCATATCCTTAAAGTGACCCTTCCCAGATGCTTTGTGGTAATAGATGATATGTCAGTTTGTATTTTGTCAACAATGTCATAATTATAATGTTGTAAATATTAAATAATTATACATATTACATGAACTAGTTTCAAACATATTAATGGCGACGAGTGAAAATATGGAACCGGACGCTCAGCGGGAAGCCCAGCTGAGACAACTGAAGAAGTGCAGAGCGGTAAGTAAAGGACAAATTACGAGAATTTATAATTTCTTTAAAAATGAATCACGCTCGTTGGATGAGGTGCTAGCTAGGGAGCAATCACTTGAGGATTCCTGGAGACGATGGTTGGAGGTGCAAGCTCAAATCGAGGAACTATCCACTGATTTAATCGTGGAAACAGTTGAAAATGATTGTAGGGAAGAATTCGAAAATAAATATTTTGAAATCCAATCAATAATGAATCAAATTAAGCGTAACTCTAGGGAAGTGTTAAATAGCAACCAAAGGGCGAATTCGAATGAGAAAAATAATTCTTCAAACACGGTCATCACATTTAACCCATACCAAGGTGATGAAACATTTACAAACTTTATTTTACGATTAGAAAACTATATGTTTTTAAGGGGTATCACCGATGAAAAAGTAAAGGTCCATACATTTTTACATGCTTTACCACCGACATTACACCAATCTCTTTATGATTTATGCACCCCGGACAAACCTACTGATAAGGACTACGACGGATTAGTCGAAATAATGAAAAGTTACATCGAGCCGAAACCTAGTGTTTGGGCCTGTCAAAACAAATTTATTTCTCGAGTTCAAGAAGAACAAGAGTCAGTATTACAATTTGCTGGAGAACTGAAAAAACTTACAGCCCNTACTTAAAACACAAACTTTAAATGTTGTTTTAGCCAATAAAATTTCTCAAAGATGAAAAATTCTGTTTGATACAATCCAGGAAATTTATAGTTCTTTTTATCGATAGAAATCCCTTACAAATACAACTAGACGTGACATGACGCCTTATAAACCAGGAAATCACAGGAGAAGCTTTCAAAGAAAACTTGGTAAAAGAAGAACTCGGCAAACATCTGAACAACAGTGAATCAAGTCAACCATGAAGTATCGTTCCATCACAACACCGCGGCGCTCAGCCAAAATCAACTTTTCAAACCTTTCAGATAAAAGAACAAGGGAGCGCATTCTAATCGTTTACCTTGTCTTTAAAACCCAGTTGCTTAAGCTGCACTGATAAAAACATTTATTGGAGATTTGATTTTTTTCTTTTTGTTTTACCTCTTTCTTTATTTCATTGTCTTGTTGATCTTTTCCCTGAAGGTTCTTTGTTCCATTCTTCCAAGCCTGGCGCTATAGTTTTGATCTTGATTTTACACTCGAATTGTTCTTACGTCAATTCGCAGTACTTTCTATTTATTATGCGATTTATTTATTTATTTATTTTTTTTTTTTTGAAGGTATGACCATATTTTGTTTTTAACCTTTATTAGATAATTGATCGCTTTAATATTAATAAAAAAGAATTGGTTTATGATTATATTTAATCTTGAAATAAACTTATAGTGATGTGATTTTGATGTTCATTTACATTAAAAAAAATAATTCAGGCGTATTTTTGACTGGGTTTTCCAGTCAATATGTAGCATACTTGACTGGTAAACCTAATTTTAAAGATTTAAGAAATGAACACTGTTCTTTCAAAACTAGCATACTTGACCACTAATATGTCTCCTAGAGTTTTACATTATTCTGACCATGATCTCAGCCAAACTGCGTTGAATCAGGTTGTATATGTATCACGGAAGATGTAAATAGGTAGTAAATAAAATAATTTCTTTGATAAAGAGTTTCTAGTTAACTCCTTGAGATGATTGAGTTAAGATGAACATCTATAAGATGTTCTATCATAGGCAAACTTATAAATAACTCTGATGGCCGGTAGGATAACATGTATTAAAAATTGCAAAATGAGCATAGTATCTTCATTTCATTGACATAGATTATCTAATGTATGTTTAGGATATTAATAATCTATTTGTGCTGATGGCGGCTTTTGATTAAAACAATTGATTTTTAAAACAAATAAATATTAATTACATGCAAAGAAGCAAGTAGACTTACTGTCAAAAATTCAACTTGATATTGTCAGTTTACATGTTTACAAGTAATTTTTACTGCTACACTTGTACGTTTTTCACTAAAAATGTTTTGCACCTGACAATGTTTATTTAGTGTATTACTGTGCATGGGAAAACATATTTATCATCTTAGCTATACTTATATAAAAAAGTTTTAAAAGCTATTCTAGTTTTTTTATATGCATTGTATTCTTAAGACGTAATACTGAAGCCGCTTTTTTTTGTTAGGTTTTGTTATTTTTTTTAATAGAGGTTTTCTAAAAAAGAAAAAAATACTACGCTTAAAAAAGACTTACAACATTCTAGTTGTATTTACAGATGTGGTAGGGTCGAGGGCGTCAAGACGAGCATTTATCGCCAAGCTATCCTACCTTGGGAAAAGTTTAAGCTATGAGCCCTTAAGCAGCTTATAGTTAGAGAAAAATCTCCCTATACCATCTCTCTCTCAATATAGCTTTATGTAGATATATCAAAAGAGGTCCTTGTATAAGAAAAATAGATGAAATAGAAAAGCTTTTATGTGCTATTTGATGTGATACGTCATCCGTTAATCCTCTACATCCCACTACAGCAATCTAAAGCAGTTTATAGTCTGTCACTTTCACATTATTTTTTTTTTTATAGTATATTAACATTGATTGACACTTGGAAAACGAACCTTTTTGTTGACAGAAAAGTATAGACTTGCAATTTGTTCTCATTTTAAAAGCAAGTGCCTGTAGCGAATACACTTGTTTTTATGTGTAAAGTCTTTACGAATTATGTGGAAAAACATTTGATCTCTTTGAGTAAGGTCACGTGTCGAGCTAGATTGTGGAGTGTTGGTTTTTTTATGATTACAATTCTTATTTTTGGTATAAGAAGTGTAGACATGAAAAAAACATCTAATACCGGCTAATCTACGGCTCCCCAGTAGTGATTCAGTTTTAATTTTTTTTATTGTTGAATTTCTACGAAGATCGGTCTTAGAAGTACTATGCCTAACGGTTTGAGTTTATATGGTCTTAATCTATTAATAGTACTAAAGATGTATCGTAGAATCTAGGATTCATTCGCTTAATATATCAAAGTTAAAAGTTAATGGAGAGAAGCACTTTATTTATATAAATAACAGTGATCAGCCCAAATAGAATGGGTTGCTAAACACACAGCGTGCTGATCTATCGTGAGACATTACTTAAATAATTTAAATAATAATATTATGTACAATTAATTAAATAACCATGGTCAAAACAAATTGATTTAAAATAAAATAGGATAAAATTAAAGTAGTTGTGTGTTTAGTAAATATGGTAGTTATTATAATTCACAGGGAGTCCATAATAATCAACTCTGACTCTGACATAGTTGTCAGTTGTCAAATATTTTCTGTCGATACCGTCCTTGTCAAAGAATAAAGATGTTAAACTCGGTATCTTCTAGAGACGAACCATACCCCTCTGGCCTCGTATTCCCTGGCACTGAGGCTCTCGTGGTATTTTTCTTTGAGAAATGTTATGCAGATTTGATAGATGCATTCCTTCTCCTTATGGACTTTCTCACCTTGGGTAGGGTTATTGGTTTCAACCTGACAGTTGCTATATTGAGGCTTTTTTTATTTTTCTGGGAAAGCCATTATGTCACATAATCTCGAAGAGCCGTCATTGTCTATGCAGTGAACATTTTATTTGCATCTCTCGGCTATTCCTTTTTGTTTCGTAATATTTTGACTAATAAATCATGTGATCCAAGTTAAATATATTTTTTTAAAAGGTTACTTGTTCACTATTGATCTAATATTGGTTATCTTTCTGATTAAACAGGTGATAGAGTGGGAATGACGACGGTGGAGGGCGGCGGAGTGAAGTCGGAGCGGTTGTCGCCGGCGGGTGGGGGCGGCGGTGAGTCGAGCTCGAGTCGAAGTGGAACCCCTAGCTCGTCCTACCCTGGCACCCCGCCGACTACCTCGCCCACCCACCCCACCCCCAGGAACTACTCGGACTTCATGAGGACCCTAGCCGCCAAGTACAACAACAACCACCCTAACGAGTAAGTCATCAATAATACTTCGACCTTTGGATCTCGGCCATTTGGCTTGTTGAGTATCTGGTATATTACGGGAGACAATCTGTGGCAACTCTCAATTATGCTGTCATAAATATTTTGTATAATGGTTATCTGATAGTCTTATTCCATTCTTCAAAATGCAGGGTTAAGAAGAGCGAAAGCTACAAGGTCTGTTCTGTCAGAACTAGAAGAATGTATACCAACCATGGTAGTTCAAAGCTGCAGGCCTTGATATTTCTTTCGAAAGAAAAAGGAAACAATTGATTTTCTTACAGGTGTAGTTCATACATTTTTTTTTTTTTATAAATGTATTATAAAACTCATAAACCACATTAGATCTTATATATGTAGGACTGATTTCAATTATTTCAGCCTACCCAACCCACCGATTAACAGATGTAGACAACAATACAGTATATTGTATAATTATTCCAATAGAACTAAATATATGAGGTGCTAGGTGTCTTTTTAATAGCTTTATTTTAACCGCATGTAGCACGCGATTAGCAACAAAGTATTTCAATCTAAACAGCTTATGATAATTTAATGATACTAAATTTCAATAAATAAATGGGTCGGGAAAAGGATTTAGAAAAAGCTTATAAAAATATGTTTAATTTGTAAATGTGATTCAATTGAGTATAGTATATAAATATAGATTTCCTTCGCCAGATATTTACTGTTGAATGCTACATTTAAAATGTATAATCTGGGTGTTAACTTTCACAATATTCAATAGCTTTGGACTAGGGGACAGATCCTAGTGAAGCGTAATGCAAACAGATCACACTATTTCTCTTTCTCTTTCCCGTGGATATGAAAATTGTTGTGAAGATTACAGAGGAGATAACTTCCTATAATTTGTGAAATCTTTTGAGTAGTTTCACGGCGATTTTTCTCTCACTTCAGCTCCGCCTTCATTGCTTAACTTGGCGTTAACGGGAGGTTCGGGATAGTTGAGGGTAGTTAGAGCTCATCAGGCAGGTCGCGGCATGATTTCGCATAGTCGGTGAACTCGACGGGAGCCGCTTTACCATTAGCTGCCGAGGCAGTTCGGTGCCTTACCGGACTCTGCTGACACTACGGGTTTTCACCGCCCTGTGATTACCGGCGCATTTGTCACAGGCCCACCTTCCTCGCCTTATTACTCGGGAACCTTCTAATCCGAGACCTCCTTATCCTCTTCTCATTGTTGCCCCGGGGTTAATTACGAGTCGGGTTCGGCAACGCGTCATGCCCCATTAGTCTTGGTGTATAACCTGCGGAAGGCCACCGGCCTCGGCCAACAAGAAGGTCCACCACATCCACCTTTTATCACCCACAACTGACCGTGATGGAAAAGATATAAGACGGTCTTACGTGTTCTTTTATTCTTTCGACCTGACACCCACACTTTAACTCGGCGCAGCTCTGATACGCACGCCCTCTGTGACACTAGTATGTAACTCTTTCACAATACTCCGTCCTAGTCTTCTCAGAAGTCATCATATCAGTAGCTTTTGTGCGACCGAATAATTCGTTTTCCCGTACAGAAATCGAAGTATGTATTGCATTTTCATGGACTTTTCGCAAGAACCGGCATTTCTAAACCCTGACAAAAATAGAATCTATTACATACTATGCCATAAATATTAATTCTGCAATGTTCCAAACACTAATGAATTCTTTAGCAAAATCAATTTATTTATATTATTCTTGATATTGTAAAAAAATCTATTGATTTGATGTTTAAATGCTTCATTAAACTTTAAATATGTATATGCAAACGTTTACTTCCAATTTTTTAAATTGAGCAGCATTATAAAACTTAAATTTGAATTTAATGAAAAATTAATTTAACATTTTCTTTAAGGTCTTATACGACCTTATCTTATCCTATCGACCCTATCTTATAAGTGCTATAGCACTATTTAAAAATTGCAGATTTGTTGCAGTACCATTGTATGAACAATTTTATTTATTATTAATTATGTATAACAATTATACCTACATCATAATTAGCCTCATAGCACAAAAAGAAATAGGATTTGAAACATTAAATGGTATTCTAAAGACTGCATTTAAAGTATTAAAATAAATCAAAATAGACTATAAAAAGTGTAAGTTTAAGACTGCATTAAACATTTTGAAAATGTAAAAAAAATAGGTATAGACAGGTTGTAAAGGCTACATCGAAATCGAAAGTCTTAAAGAACATGAAAAAAGTCTGCAAAGGTTTACAGTCCCAATAACACTAAATTGAATAAATAAGTACTTATCTGATGACCTAAAGATTATATAATTCTTGACCTTACTTTTTGTAGAACTAATCTATTTAAGAACTATCTGTCTATACTAGAATTACAGTCGCATTCCTCTTATTTTATCCTGTCTTTTTTAGTTCAATTGCTTGGTCTTACTTTTTTCCTCATTATAGATAAAGACTACACTATCCTATTGCACAAAGTAGGTCTTTAGATCCTATCTTATGTTACGATGTAAGTAAGTTTGCCTTACTCTGACTCCCACGTCGATGGTGTGGGAACGATCGTCCTTTCCTTCATCCTCCAGTTTAAGAATTCACGCGTCTTTCAGTCGATGAATTTGCAATTTGGGCTCTTCTTTAGATTGTTACTCCCATTGTAAAAGAAACCCACAAGGGAGTAACAATCTAAAGAAAGTGTACGGAATGTTTTTCTTTAGACTGTTACGCCCTTATAAAAAGAAGAGGGATGTTTCTTTGTCCCAAAATACATTGGACTAAACATCCCTTTTTCTTAATAGTTATTTAGTCGAAGTAATTTTTTTATTCTAAAACAACATAGGGGAGTAACAATCTAAAGAAGTACCGCAATTTGAACGTACTCCTTGGCACCTTGGACCGGCATCTGGATGTTAAACCATAGCTCCAGATGTCCAACTGATATGCTTGAAACCTTATCCCGCATTTAAACCATCTCTTGTGCCTTCTATTCTGATGAATCGATGTCCATATTATCTAAAAAGTAAAAAGTTTAATGCAATATAATATTATTTTTTAACCTCGCCTTGTGCGCAGATTCACAAGTTTTTGTTTTCCCACTATCCGTTTTTGCATTTTCATTCAGTCTCCTTTTTTCTAGTTAAAGATAATAGTCCAGGAGATAGCGTGCAAAAACGTTTCTTACTAACATCATTTGAGTATATGTTTTTTTTTAGAATATGTGGTCGGCTAAGTTCGTCTGCGGGACATCTTGGCAAAAGGTATTTAAAAAAAAAAATAAAATAAATAAATGGTTGAGAGCGGCCACGTCCCACCCATTTTGGTAGTTAATGCGTATTCAAAATCCTGAGTACAAAATTAGTTTGTAGACCACAAATCAAGTTGATGTTAATTTTTCACTTGAAACGTTAGTTATTCAAATATTTCTCCAAATCAAAGTGGTCACCTATCAAGTGACAAACTAACATCAACTTGATTTTTGATGTACCAACTAATTCCGTGTACTCGGTATCAAGAAAATCACATTGTCCATCAAAATGAATAGGACATAGCCGCTCTCCACCGATTTGTATTATTGAATATTGACAAGCTCTGTGCCGCTGACGAACTTAGCCGACTAAATATTCTAAAAAGGCACCAAATTATTAACTTATATACAAAATTCTAGCTAGATAGTTAGTCAGACACTTTTTTGCACGTTATCTCCTAGCCTGGGCTATAAAGACAATAATTTCGATAAACAATAAATATATTTTAATTTTTCAATATTATTGTCATGTTTTTTATCGCATTATTGTTTAAACGTGGATCACATATTTTCTTTTTTATTTTACTAAAATGATTTTACAAGTTATATCAATAAGTGTCTGTCTTTTAGTTTCTCTGATTTGACCATTCTTCGTTTTTTGGTTGATTCCTATAAATAAAAAATACGTGTTGTGTCGTGGGACCCCCGGTAGGAATGTAGGAACGAAGTTCCTTACTTTTTTTATTAAATATAAATTATAAAATCACATAAAATGCTAAAGACGTATAAACTGTTAACTACCAAGTGACATATAATTTGACATTAACATAAATTAACAAAACAAGTAACAGGGTTCAATAATTCCCCGTCTTTTTGAAGCTTACGTTTACGCGAGCGTTGCGCGTGAACGCTTGGACGGATTACGTTTTCCAACGTACTCAGCCTGGGCATTGGTAAAATGAACATGTGTACCAAATTTCAACTAACTCAGTGATCTTCTTCTCAAGTTATCGTCATCAGTAGATATTTCGTGACGGATTTCGCGTGACGGTGATTTCATAACGGTTATTTTGTGACGATGATTTTGGTCGTTTTTTTCGGATTCACTCCCAGGCTCCGAACGTGCCATAAGGAACTTTGTTCCAAAAAATAAAAAATCTGTAGGGAAATTATTAAGGAGGGAAATTATTTATTTAGTATTCACGACAACCCTTTTATGCTTTATCTAGAGAGGAGGGTTTCGGTGGTTTGAAAAGTTAATTTCCCTCTACAGTGGTTTCTTTACCTCTTAAGAGGAAAACGACTCCTGGGTTTTAAAATGCTAGCCAGTGGGTTTCACAAAACCACGGCAACCTTCCCATTAAATTAAGAAGCTTCTTTACCGGAAACAGATACAGTCTCAGCTTGTAAATTGTCTCCTAACCACTTTGTTTTATTTTTTCTTCAAGAATTGTTTGATTGCAATTATTATCATTCTCTTGTATCTCTAAGGGTAGCAATTATATTTTACCTTATTTTTTTGTATAAAAAAAACTAACCTTCATAAATAATAAAGGTAGTTGTATAGAACTGTTACTTTAAAAAGAAGAAGAATGATATAATCTTATACAATTATCAAATCTATTATCGCTTTTGCCTCATCGAATCCGAGAGTTCAATCTTATAAAACGTGAAAATTCATACTAACTTCATGTAGTATCATATTTTGGTTTGTTCGTCCAAATTGTTCTTGTCCAGAGTTTGCCCATGAAAACCCAATGCAAAATATTTATTTTATATTTTCTGTATTTATTAGTTTCTTACGTTAAGTTAAAATCTATCGTTAAGTTAATCTTTCGAGTCTAAATTACAATAAGATGTTCAGTCTTTTACAATAGCTTAATTTTGGTATTTACTTGGCCTTGTGGAGTAATGTTTACGAAAACAAATTATTACTTTTGACTTAAGCAATAGTTTCAGTGATGAATTGCGGTAATAAATTACAGTGTTTACTAATCTCAGTAATTGTATTTTTGTTGCAGCTACTTCAGTAGTCGGAATGGTTTAAGTAAAGGTTTGGGAGGTGGTAAAGAAGACGGTGAAGTCAAGGATTCCGCAACTCCTAACATGCTCGGTTTCGTACCGTTCCTTCCCCCCATGGTCGAGGCGACGACGCAAGCACTCCTCACCATGGTACGACAGGGTGCCAACAACCCTCATCTAGAGGGTTACCTTAAGGCTGTGAAGAGAGGTTCCGAACCTTTGGATCTCTCCACCTCTTCAGCACCTCCCAAACCCGTACCCGTACCTATCAAAAGGCCTAAGAAGACGTCGCTTAGCGAAGCTCTCTACGGCACAGATATCGTCCCGCTCCTGAGGCAAGGAAGAAAACCTCTGTCACCTAGGCCGAGAAGGCCTAACTCGACGACAAAACCCTGCACTTCAGCCTGTTCTCCCTGCACCCCGGACTCACAAGTCATCTCCCTGTGGTCCGTAGAAGACGTCGCCTCATTTGTATCGACCGTCGACATTTGCGCCGAATATGCCTCTGTAAGTGACTTTCCTTTACTTTATGAATAATCTTAAGTTTACAAACAGGTAAATGTCCGACCTCGGTTATAAACTTTGTATTGTTTTTAAACTTTGGTAAACCGTGTCAGAATGACCTTAAGAAAAGAATTACTCTTTTATTTAATTCGTATTGCATACTGCTTTTTTTCTTATTTGTTTTCTCTTTCTACTTTTGTAGTTGATGGCTAATTGAATTTTCATTATAGACACTCCTTTTTTTTTTACTTATTTTGTTTCAAGCTTGTTAGTCTAAGAAAAATGTTAAGCGGTTTACTTTTTCCTCCCCTTTGTTTGATCTGTTAGGAGCGGGTTTGAGCAGGGAAGACCGGTTAATTTCTTCTATTGCTCATTACCGGGGAGTTTCCTTGTAAGGTTGTAGGGGGTCGGAATGTCTGCTGTAGTTCCCACGGGAGGAGGTCCGCCGCATCCTCCACTTATAGAATAGCCAGAGAGAACACTCTAGGGTGGTTGAAAACCCCGCACTAAGAACACCGATTTCCACGGCTCGTTCGAGCGTCAGCATCAGGCGTTGAATAGAGGGGGAGGTGTCAGGCCTGGTCCTTTCCTTTACCTCTCGTAATCGGGCTCCGAAGAAAAACATCTTCGACGTCTAAAATCGACACCCGGCCATATCGGACACCTCAATAGCTCTTCGATCGTCTCCCGCTTCTCAGAACTGTGTCCTTACTACAACTTCACTTACTTTGACTCGTAACTAAGGTAAAAAGAAGAATGAGAAAAAAAAAACCCTTTCTTTTCGAAACTTTCTGAGCTTGCTAAAAGCTTTTTAGCGCAGTATTCTTTACCTTCTCTTCAACGTTTTCAATATAGCGGAGGTTTTAAACAGGGTTCGCAGGACCTACCTGAGTCTGCATATTGTTACCGTGACTTCGTTTTCTTGTCGCTTTCATGACACCTGTCATTAACCACTGCCACAACATAGGTGTATGGAGGTATCCTCCATGCACCTCTAAGCGTTCTCTCTTTCATCTCTACAAAGAAATTCATTAAAAATAAAATCACGATTTAAATAAACGGATTATTGTTTAGCTGAGATAAATCAATTAATATCTTTCATGCATTCAAAATAAATATTTTTAGTAGTTTACTTCCTGAATATTCATAATACAATTACTTTACATAAACAAGAGAATCATAGACTAAAACTGTGAACATTGGTTTACTTTAAATAACAGTTTATATAGTCAGGTTTTGACCACTAAAGTACTCTGATTACCACCCATGAAAGTGGTGTCCCTATTACCTATTGTGGGTTTTGTCTATAAACCGATATTTGTTCTTTGAATTTTATTGACTACGATTTAATTCTTTATAATCTCTGTAGAAAGAACCAAAATTGTTTACTAAATTTTCATTTTTTAACCCATCCCATATTCTTGGTTACAAATAAAATATAGCTTCTAAATAAAAAGTATATAATATACATAATCAACTTCCTTTGTGGTTGGGATTTAAAAAATAAACATTTTGAGAGAATTAAATCTTTATTCGCTTAAAAGACATTACATAAGTGATATTTAAAGATGTCTGATCTTCCTTTTTTTCATAATGAATGTATTTTTATTTGCATAATGTATGTATTTTTTATTCGCACTAATTTACTATAGTTGAAACAAGAATAGGTAAAAAGAAACAATTCATAATATACTTGTTCTTATTATTACTTGAAAGTCCTTAATTTATTGAAGAAAAGAAATAAAAACTTAATTTATTTACATTAAGTTTTATTAATATTTCAAACATAAATAGTTCAATTAATATAATCAGAAATAAACAATAGCTTAATAAAGTAATTGTATGCTTTCTTATCATAACGATTGATATACATATATGGTTTTAATTTAATTTCTTTTAACAACATTAAGTAATTAAAACTTGTGCTCTAAAATTCGTTTTTGGAACAGATTTCGCTGATTATGTAGCGCACTCATGCATTCATTTTTCGTGTAATATTTACGCAAACAATGCATACTCCAGTGTAATATATATATATATATATATATATATATAAGAATTCACGCGTCTTTCAGTCGATGAATTTGCAATTTGGGCTCTTCTTTAGATTGTTACTCCCGTATGTTTTTTTTCCTCAAAAAAATAGTAATAATGCAGAAAGAAAACTCTTGAACTAATCAGCATATTAAAAAACTGCAGTTATAACGAGTAATGGCACTTGTGCATAAATTTCATGCAGAATTTACGAAAAAAGGGATTTTATTTTTGATGATGTGAGACTAATGTCTACAAAATTTCATATTAATGTTTTTTTTCTTGGCTTGAAATGAACAAGGAAGTGTTCTTATATTTCTCTAGTTTAGCAACAGACATATTTTCCTCTTCTAACTGCATTTGAGCTTTCAGACAACCTATAGAAAGATATTTCCCTGTTTTCAACTTTAAGAATTAAAAATTCGTGTTTTACATCGTTATACTTAATTTTCTTGATTAAAAATTCCCCGTTCTTCAGCAACGATCACAATGTTTTGGTTTAGCTTCGGCCACACAGAGAGCGACGCGGCTTAGGCGAGCTAAGCTAGCTAAACGAAAAGGGTGCTTCTTTAGATTGTTACTCCCCTATGTTTTTATAGAATATAAATTACTTTTACTAAATAACTATTAAGACAAAGGGCTGTTTATTCCAATGTACTTTTGGGCAAAGGCATATCACACTTCTGTTTTTGTAAAAGGGAGTAACTGTTAAAAGAAGTTGTCATGTTTCATGACAACACCAAAGCGTGAGTAGCCCAGGGCGCCATTCACTTAAAGTCCGGGCCTGTGTGTAACGCTTTTCGGTGTTGTTTTTTGGTAACGCTTTTCGAGTTTATGTGCCAAAGAAAAGACATGAAAATGTCAAAAAACAAACTGCAGAGTGACTATTACCACATCGCCGACTTAGCATCGCTTTTAGTGTGGCCAACTCCATTCGTTATAACAGTACGTAAATTTTCAGACGTATCTAGTGTGAGCTCGCCGACGTCTCGACTCTTTTTATGTTGTCGAGGCTTTAGCCTCTGAAGCAAAATTTAATAAAATATAGACTATAATGGGTTGTAAAAGCGAAGTATCATTAATGTACGCGAGCTTTAGAACGCGAGGAAGCTATGCGCTATACTAATTGTCTATTTTCTCCAGAGTTTTATNTCACCTCTAAGCATTTTCAACCTGACTGCTATTTCCGTGTAATCATAATTTTGTTTCTTCTGTTGACGATTTCATTCTTTTACCATTTTCGAGATGGATGTAATGTGTAGGAGTTTTTTTTTCTTTGTCGCGATATAAATATATAAATTGTTGTTAAGTTCTAACCTTTAGGTAAAGAATGAACAGTGGTGAAAATATAGCATAAAATTTTCCATATAAAAAGGTGCTATGCTAGCAATATTTTATGTTTAATTTAGTATAAGGATACTCTCCAACATTTAAGGTAAACTAAAGTTGTAGGTAATAGAAATAACATTATATAATATTTTCTTATAATTATGTCCTTAGGAGTGTTAAAAAAAGTAAGTTTTTTTTACAATATTTCTTCCCCAATTTGGAACATTTTCAAGCCTGAAATTTTTAATTTTTTATTAGACAAAAATCTTTTACTTATTAATACATATTATATTAAATTATATACATTTATCTAAAATAAAATTGAAATGAATAATTTATAAATGCCATAATTATGTGGTGTGAAACAATTAATGAATATGATATATATAAGGTTCATACTAACAATATGCCTAATTCTGTACATTAATTAAACAAAAAATAGTCTGATCTCAAGGAAAGTGTCATTATAAAAACACTTAGTAACGTCATCAAATCTTAAAAATTTAAATGATCAAATTAATAATTATTACGGTCACAGAATTTAAATTTATTTTATTAGTATGAACCCTATCATTAATTTTATTGTTTTACACCAGATAATTATGGTATTTATAAATTAATAATTTAAATTTTATGTTAGATAAATGTATATAATATATATTAAAAGATCTTGGTCTAATCTAAAAAAAAGTCAGGCTCGAATAGTCCCTAATTAGGGAGCGAAATATCACGAAAAATTTAATCTTTTTAACAGGCCTGAAGTCACAGTTGAAAATTAAAGGGGACAGTAAAAAAATATGGGTTATATAATATTACTTTTACCTATTTTTTTCTATTTTTATTGAATATCACAACTACATAAATTTTTAATGTTATTAGTGATAATGATACATTGTTATTTGGACGTTGACATACATGATAAAGGTAATAATCCATTGATTATTCCTTTTGGCGTGTAAAATTCCTATTTTTGAAGTGAAAAAATGCATATTCTTTGAGACTGCGTTATATATGTTTTATGTTTTTATTAGCATTTTTTCCATAAAACTCTTTAAGCCAAAGTACACAACAGTGCTTTATGGAATGTAGGTCTGACACCACTCAACAGGAACAGAAAAACCGCAAACAGAAATTCTGTATGAATAATAATTAGAACGTTATGAATAGCTGAGTTGTAAATGAACTGAAACCATCGTGTTAGTGTTATCACGGTTCTGTAAACAACACCTTTTTTGAAAAATGTCGCGTTCTTGTTTATTGCCTGCTTTTAATATAAATGTTTTTAATCTTTTGATTTATTTAAACTTTTAAAGCATATGGTTTAAGAATTTCAATTTATAATCTGTAATAAGCAAATTAGCAGTTGAGGTATTAAAAACATTATTTGAAAACAAAATTAATAAGGCACTTCTTTAGATTGTTACTCACCTTACGAAAAAAGTTCAATGATGGAGCCATGTGATGCCTAGTTATAATTATTAATTAATGGACTGAGGTGCTCTATAAGTGAAAGGTTTTAAGTGGGTGAGAGGGGAAAGGAACCAGTCCATGTCCCCCACACATTGGGGACATGCACTATTAGGTGATGTCATTATCACCAATTAGGTGCCCTATAAGTGAAAGGTTTTTAGTAGGTGAGAGGGAAAGAAACAAGTCCGTGTCCCCCAAACACTGGGGACTTAGACCATTAGGTGTTGTCATGATCACCAATTCGCCAATTAACTGATACCCTCATATTTATAAAAAATAACAAGAAGTTTTTATTTAAATTATCTTAAATAATTTTATATTTCAATAAATAGCTGGATTAATATCAATATCAAACAATAGCAAAATATTATTCTAATAAATCTATCTTCATAATTTGTTTAATAAAAGATTATATAAATATATGGGTACGTTTAAATAGAGATATCTCTTGCAATTGACATCTATTATATAATAAAAAAGAATTCAAGATAAAGCTTATCCAAGTCAAGACAATACTAAATAAAGACCCTCGTCTTTTTAGAAAACAATAGTCAGTCGGCATTGTAAAGAAATATATAAAAATATTACAATACTTTTGTTTCTCCTTTTTTAAAAGGACGTAAATTAGTCATTGTTATAAATTATCTTATTTCTTTAAATATACTGGATTTTTACATGAATATCTTGTAACAAAAAATGCTAAGATTCTTCAATAAAACAGGAAATATTTTGTTTTATTTATTCTTTCTTTGTTTCTAGATATAAAGTTGGTGAATGTAAAAAATTATTCATTCGCCACAATTATAAATAAGGTTTTTTTTCTCTCTAACAAATATTATCTGAACTTTTATGTTTTCGAGGTTGCTGAAACCGAATCGGAACACAATTTTCCCGGAAAATGCGCCTAAAGTTCGGAAAAATTGAATTTTTGGGTTTTTTTTCGCCAATAAAAATTCGACTAAATACAAAATTAGGCGTTTGAATATCTTCAAACCATGCCGAACACGAATCTAAAGTAAAAAAAAAAAACTCTGCCGACATTACTTTTTTGAAAATATAAAAATAAAAAATTAATAAATAAGATTTATCCTCTTTATTGAGTCTTTGTATTTCTATTGATTTTTCAGTTACATAACAAAAGTTTTGTGACTTTTTGTGGCATTATCCTAGAGGATTAAAATTTATGTCACAGTAAAAACCATGTGAGGTCAGCAGATTTGTTTTTGGGAAATCCCTCTGAAATCACAATTTTTTCGAACTTTAGGCGCATTTATCGGGAAAATTATAGATTATAAAATTATAGATTCGATTACTAATATCTACTTTATTTGCTTAAAGAAATCTTATTCTACTTTACTTTTCTAAATTTAATTTTTAAATTTCTAATTTTCTTTTCCAGTTATTAATTCATTTTATAATCAATAGCTCTTTGCACAATTCTTCGTTTTTTTTACAAGCTTTTATTCAACTTGCAATGTTTGTATGTATGTCTGTTTGGGTCTAATCTTGCAACTGAATTTTAAAGCAGACTGCATTTTAAACCAGTTATCCTCAACCGATTGAATTGAAATTCTGCAAACACGTTTAGTTAGGATGACAATGCATAGTTTAGCTAAGTGACGTCATTCAAAATCCAATATGGCGGACGGGACAAGATGGCAGACTAGTTATTTTTTAAGCGCCCATGATATGAGTATCAAATGAAAGGGTTTGCTGAGAATAATACAAATAAAAGCTTGTTTTTAAAATTTTTTGATTAAATAAAATTATTTCAATATATAAATCGTATATTTTTTATCAAACTCAGTTGACTTTTTTTTATATATAATATGTACTTAAATACCAATTGTTTTGATTGACACAGTTCATTCAAATGATTCGAACGTACGTGCTCGATTGTTGTTCCTACTAATTATTGTAATTAAAAAAAAATGTAAATCATTTGTAAATAGAATTAATTAGTCTGACTGAACAAGACAACATTTAAGTTTAATTATATCATGCATTCTTGAACATTTGCTTTGTCGTAGGAAGTTAGCGTGACAAGCTAACTAACAATATTATTGGAATTACACTACGCCAAAATATTCGGATTCAAGTTTTCATTCCAATGCGCTTTTTTTGACATAGATCTTTATCGTTTTTTTTTNCTTTTCCAGTTATTAATTCATTTTATAATCAATAGCTCTTTGCACAATTCTTCGTTTTTTTTACAAGCTTTTATTCAACTTGCAATGTTTGTATGTATGTCTGTTTGGGTCTAATCTTGCAACTGAATTTTAAAGCAGACTGCATTTTAAACCAGTTATCCTCAACCGATTGAATTGAAATTCTGCAAACACGTTTAGTTAGGATGACAATGCATAGTTTAGCTAAGTGACGTCATTCAAAATCCAATATGGCGGACGGGACAAGATGGCAGACTAGTTATTTTTTAAGCGCCCATGATATGAGTATCAAATGAAAGGGTTTGCTGAGAATAATACAAATAAAAGCTTGTTTTTAAAATTTTTTGATTAAATAAAATTATTTCAATATATAAATCGTATATTTTTTATCAAACTCAGTTGACTTTTTTTTATATATAATATGTACTTAAATACCAATTGTTTTGATTGACACAGTTCATTCAAATGATTCGAACGTACGTGCTCGATTGTTGTTCCTACTAATTATTGTAATTAAAAAAAATGTAAATCATTTGTAAATAGAATTAATTAGTCTGACTGAACAAGACAACATTTAAGTTTAATTATATCATGCATTCTTGAACATTTGCTTTGTCGTAGGAAGTTAGCGTGACAAGCTAACTAACAATATTATTGGAATTATACTACGCCAAAATATTCGGATTCAAGTTTTCATTCCAATGCGCTTTTTTGACATAGATCTTTATCGTTTTTTTTTTTAAGTTAAAAACAACTTAGTATTCCAAGTGTCGGCCGGTAATCCCTGCTCCCTGCATACATTAGTATTGTTTCTTCGATAAAGATTTCTTTATTGGACAGCTAATTCTTTTTTTTTTTCTTCGACATGTTTGAAAAGGTCGTTAAAGTGGAGTAGTTGTTTATTGTTGGTGTGTGTGTTGACTTACGGGCAAGTGACCTTAGAAACGGCTGTTGTGACGTCACGGTTGACCTTGCGACCTTCCCACCTGCCACGCCTTGACACGCCATCCCGGGGGGGGGACGCTTCTGGTACGCGAACAGAAGTAGAGGGGCGCTTGACAACAGCCAAACACTTGTTTATACTTAGGAACGTGGAACGTGGGACAAAAGACAACAACAGGAAATTAAGTTCACTATAATCGTAAACATTCACGAAGCTTTGTATGCTTAAGATTTATTTCGTCATACACATTTCTTGCTTCTTCTTTATCTCTTCGTTACTTTTCTTGAAGACTTCATAAAAACCTCCTTAGCTACCTCTAAACCTCTGCAGTAGAAAATTAATTTTACCTTTTTGACTATTAGTTTAAGCTTCAAGTTTAAGATTCATGATCATGCTTCATCTTTCTAGAAGCCAAACAGTGATTGTGATTATTAATTGTATTAGGGTGTTAGGGTTATCGTTCTTGGAGAACGCTAACTGGCAATGCCGCCTAGATCTCTGTAATTGTCGCAGTTTATTGCATGCAGGTTTTTTTTATGAACATTCCAAATTTAATACATATATGTATATTATTTTAGGGGAACAGGGAACATGCTCCCTCTCAAAATGCGGTTCAAACCGCCTGTGTAAAAGTACAGGAATAATAAGTTAAAATCATTAATGAATCAAAGTTTCATCAGTTCGTAGAGTAAAATTTATTGCATATCACTCGTTCATACTCACGATTGTGATGAAAAGAAGAAAACCATAAAATCTTTAGTGCTGAGTAAAAGTACCAGAATAATAAGTTAAAAATCATTGATGAATCAAAGTTTTATCAGTTCGTAGAGTTAAATTCATTGTACATAACTCGTTCATACTCACGATAATATGATGAATGGAAGAAAACCATAAAATCTTGTCATTAGTGCTGTGTGAAAGTACCATAAT
Source organism: Gerris buenoi (assembly GCA_001010745.2). Taxonomy (NCBI): domain Eukaryota; kingdom Metazoa; phylum Arthropoda; class Insecta; order Hemiptera; family Gerridae; genus Gerris; species Gerris buenoi. The sequence continues at coordinate 95,565 of KZ651312.1, read as the reverse complement.
AATAAGTTAAAAATCATTGATGAATCAAAGTTTCATCAGTTCGTAAAGTGAAAATTTATTGCACATCACTCGTTCATACTCACGATGAATAGAAAAAAAAACCATACAAATCTTGTCATTAGTGCTGAGTGAATATACCAAGTCGTTAGAAACGACCCATTAACCGAACGGAATTAAAAAAGAAACAAATCTTTGAAGATAATATTTCTAGTTGTTTTTGTTGTCCCAACTCAGTTGGGAATCTGCCGTATGGTTGTTCTCTAATAGAAAAATTCGAGAATGGAGGCTGTTAAGAGTTGAATGAGGCGTAGCCAAAAATAGTTTCTGTAGCAGGGGTTATGTTGAGTTGATTTTCAAGGGGTCGGAGGCCAGATACACCTGTCCCAAAGCTAACTTTAGTTTCTTCTCCCCCGTCAGACTTGTGTTTGTTTAATTTGATACCTTTTTGGAACCTGGCTACCTCTTAAAACAACCCACCTCTATTGCTCTTTCACTTCTTTTTATAAATTCTTATAAAATATTGGGTTTTTTTTCCTCAAAAAAATAGTAATAATGCAGAAAGAAAACTCTTGAACTAATCAGCATATTAAAAAACTGCAGTTATAACGAGTAATGGCACTTGTGCATAAATTTCATGCAGAATTTACGAAAAAAGGGATTTTATTTTTGATGATGTGAGACTAATGTCTACAAAATTTCATATTAATGTTTTTTTTCTTGGCTTGAAATGAACAAGGATGTGTTCTTATATTTCTCTAGTTTAGCAACAGACATATTTTCCTCTTCTAACTGCATTTGAGCTTTCAGACAACCTATAGAAAGATATTTCCCTGTTTTCAACTTTAAGAATTAAAAATTCGTGTTTTACATCGTTATACTTAATTTTCTTGATTAAAAATTCCCCGTTCTTCAGCAACGATCACAATGTTTTGGTTTAGCTTCGGCCACACAGAGAGCGACGCGGCTTAGGCGAGCTAAGCTAGCTAAACGAAAAGGGTGCTTCTTTAGATTGTTACTCCCCTATGTTTTTATAGAATATAAATTACTTTTACTAAATAACTATTAAGACAAAGGGCTGTTTATTCCAATGTACTTTTGGGCAAAGGCATATCACACTTCTGTTTTTGTAAAAGGGAGTAACTGTTAAAAGAAGTTGTCATGTTTCATGACAACACCAAAGCGTGAGTAGCCCAGGGCGCCATTCACTTAAAGTCCGGGCCTGTGTGTAACGCTTTTCGGTGTTGTTTTTTGGTAACGCTTTTCGAGTTTATGTGCCAAAGAAAAGACATGAAAATGTCAAAAAACAAACTGCAGAGTGACTATTACCACATCGCCGACTTAGCATCGCTTTTAGTGTGGCCAACTCCATTCGTTATAACAGTACGTAAATTTTCAGACGTATCTAGTGTGAGCTCGCCGACGTCTCGACTCTTTTTATGTTGTCGAGGCTTTAGCCTCTGAAGCAAAATTTAATAAAATATAGACTATAATGGGTTGTAAAAGCGAAGTATCATTAATGTACGCGAGCTTTAGAACGCGAGGAAGCTATGCGCTATACTAATTGTCTATTTTCTCCAGAGTTTTATTTATTATAGGTTCTAATAAATCTCAAAAAACAACAAATACCTAATTGCATTGTCTTATCTTTATAGTTTTATCTTTTATAATAGAAATAATTCTCCGTTACGACTATTTAATAATTTTTATTGCTTAATGCATAATCTTATATTTAGTTTTAGTCCATAAAACTTTTGTCTAATATAGTGCTCATTAAATTTATTTATAGTACTTTTTTTGCATTATATGTGTTTCATAAATTTAAAATTTTTAATGGTTTTAGTTTTTATTTGGTTATAAAATATATTATCTATGATAATTATCCCACTATTATTTCAAGTTAAGTAAAATAACTAATAATAAAAATTATTTTGAAAGATTTTTTTATAGTTTCTTTTATAAAATTAGATTAATTGCAATTGTTAGCCTACTTTTACCATCAAAAGAAGTGAATGGTTCTAGCTATTTTTATTTATTCTTTATTTTTAAAATCAATTAAAAAAAATAGTTTTTTGAAAAATCCTATATAATATAATGTTAATGTTCTTTACGATCATTTTTATATTTACGAGGTTTCGTATCTCAGCTGAGGTCGAAAAACTTTTTTAAAAATCTATTGGTAAGGTAATAAGAACACGTGCTAGAAGGAAGTTAAAAAATACTTTTTTCTATTAACTATATAGATTTCATATGGGTATATTTCTCAGCAGCTTAATGATTCTGCTGTCTTAAAAAAAAAAAATAATATAACTGAAAATTAAAAAAAAGAAATAACCCTTTTTAACTTTCTTCGTAGATTTGACGGAACAATTTGTCCTTCCAAGTCTTTTTAATGCCTTTCACATAGTTTTTTTATGCTACTCTACTTGTAGACCTCTTTGATTACACCCGAAGTATCAGAAGTTAAAGCTTGTAGAAGTTATTAAAGGTACCATAGTTTGTTTAGTTCGCGTGCAGGTTGTAAAAAACGAGGAGGGTACTTAGTAGAGGAAGACCAGTGATGAATTGTACCAAACGCAGGTAATTTCACTTGTTCAGATGGTTTTGTGGTTTGTCCAAATCAGGTTTTTTTTTTCTTTGAGCTCAGGTAGTTAATTCGTAACAGTTAAGTTAGTTTTCTTAGATATAATCTACCATTCCAGTAGGTATCTATTAAGCGAACATATCCTGTGTTTTTTTTTCTTTTTTTCTTAATGGTTTGCTAACTCTCTATGATTTTAGTTTAAGTGCGGTATTTAAGGTTGTTTCTGATTTTTTTTCTTGTAAAGAATTCTCTTTAATACACAATGTCCTACTTGTGTTGGCTTTTAGAGTAGTATTTAATAAGATCAGTAGTTTAAGATCTGTACATTACAGTTATAAAAGATTCGAATCTAAAGATTAAATTTTATAAAGTAGAATCTACAAATTAAAGATTTTACAACATAAGATCTAAAGATGATATTTTAAAGTACATACAGTTTACAAGATGAGTTTTAAAGATTACAGTTATATAAAACTGTAAATTCTAATATATTGACTGACTCAAATCAATTATTGCTAACCATTCAGTATTTATTTTTAATAACTGTAATATTTACAAATTATTTGAAACAACTGTAATCATTTAAAAATCCGTGTCAACAACTTCTACATTGTTTGATTAAAATTGTAATCTTTAGGTATTTATCTTGTGATACTGTATAATCTTTAGATATTAACTTGACCTACAACAATGTTAAATTTCGCATCTGTAGACATACTTTTTATTTATTTATGTTTTTTTATTAATTATTGACTTTAATGGTTAACACTGGATCGGATAGTGTTTTAGATAATCTCTCTAATGTATTAATTAGATCTAATGATTTAAAACTGTAATCTTTAGAATCTATAAAGACGATGTCTAATAATTAGATCGTACGATGTAAAATTATAATCTTTAGATTATTTATAGAAGAACTGCAATAATTAGATCCTATGATGTAAAACTGCAATCTTTTTAAGCCTCGTCCAGAGTGCCGAACCTAACAGAGGAAACAAGCCGATCATTGGTCTCTGCGCATGCCCCATCTGAGATGCGCAGGCGCACTTTAGACTGGGCATGCGCAGAGACCAATGCTCGGCTTGTTTCCTCTGTTCGGTTCTGCAGTCTGGACCGGGCTTAATTCTATAAAGACGATGTCTGATAATTAAATCTTACGATGCAAAATTATAATCTTTAGATTCTTTTTAGAAGAATGAATAATTAGATCATTATGTTTTAAAACTGTAATCTTTGTCTACTTATAATTATTTCTGATGCTAAAGTTCATTTTCTTTTAATGGGAAGGTTATATTGCACATACAAGTGTTTCACATTCTCTGAAAAATTTTAAATGTCGCTAAAAATTTAGGAAAATGCCTAATTTTTTTTACCCAATTAACACCTCAAACAACTTACGAAATTCATATTTTATCTATGTTATGTTAAGTTTAAACAATTAATTACTATTTCTACTCTCGATTTTTTTAATTTATGTACTTTTTTGGTTTAGTACCCTACTAAAAGAGAGTATCAAAGTAAAATAAGAGACACGAGGCCAGACTTTATTTAAGTACCCACAAGTATTGAAACAAAAGGATATTTAGACCAAAATACTTTAGTACAAAGGGAATATCAGTCTTCTGTTTTTATAAGGGGAGTAACAATCTAAAGAAAATAATTAAGTTCACCTTCTTTACATTTTTACTCCCCATTGTTTTCTTAACAAGAGGAGTAATAATCTAAAGAAGTGCCTGACTAGTTTATAGTCTAATTGTAACTAACTAACTATTGGTACTTCTTTAGATTGTTACTCCCGTATGTATTTTTAGAATATAAATGACTAACTAAATAAACATTTAGACAAAGTGATGTTTAGTATTTTGTACTTTAGGACAAAGGAATATCATCCTTCTGTTTTTATAAGGGGAGTAACAGTGTAAAGAAGAACATTCCGTACACTTTCTTTAAAATATTACTCCCCATTGTTTTCTTTACATGGGGAGTAATTATCTAAAGAAGTGCCTGACTATTTATACAAAGGCTATCCATTTGTCTAATTTTTATAACCCTGGGGTCATGTCAAATTTTCTATAAAATGAGGAGGTACCAAAGTAAAAAAGGGTGCTGTTTCTAAAATTAGTACAATCTTAAAATGTTAAGTTAATTACTTCTTGTAGCTTTCCATTCTTGATAGATCTATAAAAGAAATTATTAACCTATATTTTGCGATATTCCGCCATATAATTTAATATAGTTGTTAATAGCTGTGTGAAACTAGCTTGCAATCAAAAGAGGAGTTTAATATTGTAGAATTCGAGCCTTTTAATTCCTTTAAGACTAAATTACTTGAGTAGTAAAAAAAGTTTTAACTGCAACCAATTTGAACAGATACCATGCGGAGGTAATTAAAATTGTGATATAGTAAGCTATAACAATTTTATTTAGAATTAAATTAATGAGGGAGTCAATTCTCTTTAGCTGTTAGTGATATAAGCTGCAAGAACAACTTGTAATTATTATAGATGGTCATTAATATCACAGCTTTTAACTTTCAAATTAAGCTCCTGAAATGTTAAAGATTCGTTTCTTATTTTTTTTATTTTCTTTATGTTTCCATCAGTTCCATCAACTCCTTCCTGGCAATTGCTTCCTTGCTCAATTCCGGAATGGAAATGGCAGATCTTGGCTGTGCCAAGTTGGGTCATTCCGTATCAATTGTGGTAAGGGTCATGTTGCATGCTGAGCCAATAGTACGGCTGTTATACTACTTGTTGCTGAGCTGCAATGAATTAGATTTTTTCCTCTTCTTCTTTCTTAGGAAGATGATACTCTGGACATTTTTAAGTAGAAGTCGACTTTTTTCTTGTTCGTTTGCTGTTTCTTGATTCCTTCACGTCCCGATATACGACTTTAGGTTATTTATGGAAGGAAGGATGCATTACGTCAGTCGATCTGGCAATCATTAGTATAAAACATGTCTCATCCTTCTGGGATTCCAACAATCGAAATGATAGAAATGCGGCATTTGGACTTTGGTATGAGGAGATTTGCTAGCACTAGAAAATGTCGAACTCCACTTTTAGTGATAATAGGTTCTGCGTTTTGGTTAAGGGGTTAGTAGAGAGATTTGGTAACAATTATTACACCTTATACCTATACACTAAGGTGGGCCGAAAAAAAAAATTTTTTGAATTTAAAAACGTCCAACCTCGTAATACTTGTGTATGCATTTGAAACTATCATACGTAAAATTTTGGCCCGATCGAATGACACCTAGGTGGTGCACAATCGCTTCAAAGCTTTAAGAAACAATATTTTTAAGAATTTTTTTATATTTCAATTTTTTAAAATATTTTAGTTATTTTTAGTCACTTATTAGCATCTATTTGCTCTTTGCTGACATATTATTTGATTGCAGGAAGAAAAAAAAAAAAAAAAAATTAATTATAGGCTGAGATAAGACGGTACATACATATGTGTACCATTGAGTTATTCCAAAGATAATAGAGAAATTAGTGTTATGCAGCTCCTAATAATATCCTTGGAATAACTCAATGGTACACATATGTATTATGTATGTACCGACTTATCTCAGCCTATAATTAACTTTTTTATTTTTTTTTTTTTCCTGCAATAAAATAATATGTCAGCAAAGAGCAAATAGATGCTAATAAGTGACTAAAAATAACTAAAATATTTTAAAAAATTGAAATATAAAAAATTTCTTAAAAATATTGTTTCTTAAAGCTTTGAAGCGATTGTGCACCACCTAGGTGTCATTCGATCGGGCCAAAATTTTACGTATGATAGTTTCAAATGCATACACAAGTATTACGAGGTTGGACGTTTTCAAATTCAAATTTTTTTTTTTCGGCCCACACCATACATTACTACCCACCACATACACCACCATACATACATACACCATGCATATACACCTTATTCTGCCCACCCAACGGATGCAAAAGTTGGCACTTCATTAGTTTGTTACTCCCCTTATAAAAAACAGAGGGGGTAACAGTCTAATGAAGGTGTTCTGAATTTTCTCCTTTAGACTGTTACAACTCTTATAAAAATAGAAATGTGATAATCCTTCGTCCCAAAGTACATGGGACTAAACATTCCTTTGTTTTTATAGTTATTAAGTCAAACTCATTTATATTCTAAAAGAAACATAAGGGAGTAACAATCTAAAGAAGTGCCGTCCTTATATTTATTAAAACCGTGTGCATAAAATAAATTTTGCTAAATTGATACTTTTATTCATCTAAAAAAAAACACAGGGGACTAACAATCTAGAGAAGTACTCCAAAATTCAGTTTGGCGATCCTTTATCATGTTTGCTTAAAGTAAAGCAGCCTCATTATAAAAGTTAATTAGTCATTTGCCGAAATAACGGTTAAAAAGACATTATAATTTGACCTTATTCCTATCACAATATTTAAATAAAACTGTATTCTAAATAAACTAATGATCTATAAAAACAATAAATTATACTATCTTCTCCTCCAATTATAAATCTATTAACAACCGTGTGAGTTAAATTCCATTTCAGATATAAATATGTTAGTTGTTTTGCTTATTCAAAGCTCAAGAAAAGGTATAATAATAGCGACCAGTTTCATAACTAACAAAAAAAGGGATATGATTACTGGTATTATGAATGAACCTGGAGCAAAAAAAAAAATCAGTTGGATCCAATCAACTCTCACAACTTATTACAAGATAGCCTGCAATCATTCCGCCTTTCTGGGGAATTTCATCTTCGGAGATAAAGGAACGCGAAGGTGTTGTATTCAATAAAAGATCTGCTCAAATAGACATAATAACAATGATTGCGGAGGAGAGGGAGTTTGTTCCAACAAAAGATCCTAGATTGATGCGGGTAGCTAAGGAGAGTTTTCAGAAGTCGTCACGAATTTTGTCTGCAATCTATACGGATGAAACCTTGCGTAAATTGCACTGAACATGGGGTTGGCTTGAGTCGATTTCTGGTGGTATTTTCTCGATATTTTAATGCGATGAGTAATCGTGATTTTACACCGGGATCTAAGTAAGTCGGAAACCCCTTTCCCATGGTGAATTTGGAAAAAGATTAACTTTTAGTTTAAATGTAGTTTTTAGACCGGCTCTAACTTAGTATGAAAGTGGGTTTTAACCTAACATTCGTTCACGAGGTCGTGATTAATATCGTTCATTGAGTTTTTCGTTGTTATCTATAAAGCCGTCTAGATACTCATTTTTTCCAAAATATTTAAAAATAAGTTGATAAGCCCTACTCAAAGTACTTTTTTTCATTAATATAAAACACACAATCCTATTTTACTCTAGGATTCAGCAATACTAGCAGACAATTAGTACAGGCATCTAAAAATCTTATCACTCCATTTTTTAGAATCATTTTTGATGTATTTAATTTATTAAATAAAAGAAGTATTAAAAATGTTTGTTATTTTTAATACATGCTTTTTTTAATTTATCATGCTCTTTCAGGCAGTATATCATTTATGATTCTAGCTTAATTCCAATATTATTACCATTGAGTTAAAGCCACGATATGATGAATTTTTTTAGAAATTAGACAGAATCATTATATAACTTTTTTTACTTCAAATTAACTGTACTATCACAACAGCCCAAAGTTTGTCGGTCCTGACCCGGGACACCCTGTATGTATTAAATATATATATTCTACTATTCCATATTATTAATTCCAATTTTAATAAAAATTGTAGTATAATCAACTTTCTATTAAAGTAGTGGCTTATATATATAATAACGTGGATTGAGTATTTTTAGTCTATTTTTATAACAACTTTTTATTTTAATCTAATTCCTGGTTAGATTGGCATGAGATAGAGGAAAAGAATAATTTGATATATTCTTAAAATTATTTACTTTTTTAATTTGAAAGTAGGTCTGGTTATAGTTCATTTTTGTATGGATTCTCTTTAAAATTATATATAGATATTCTTTTCTAATCTTCTAAGTTCGATCTATAGTTCAAAGATTACCTTTTCACTTTTCTACTAAAAATCTTTGACAAGATAAATGATGAGTTACTGAGTCTACGGTAGAGACTTGATTACAGTCTTGTACTATCCCGTGAAGTTTCGTTACAGCGACTGATGACTTGTTCATGTCGATTTACTTTACCGTGTAACGGAGGAATCATTCTTTCGGCAACTCCGTCAACAATTTTCGTTTGTACAATTTTACCCGTCATTTTTTCGGATACTCCGTTTTTTACCGTCTTTTAAAAGACGTTTAAGACCAAGTAAAAACGTCTTCATTAGGAACCTACTGTTGGAGGAATACCACGATCTCTAATACGGCGTAACTAACTCGCATTTCCTTGCAAGCCAAGCAGCCGCAACCCACTGATTAAATGCCTTCCACACTGAGATACTCATCTTGAAAAATCTGTTCAAGTCGCCACCCATTTTCTTCTGTTAATAAAGGAACAAAATAACCCTCTCGTAGTTGTTCTACTTCTTATCTTGATTGCGAAACACTTGACCGCCCGAAACCGCTGCAAACCACTTGAATTTAATTTGCTCATTAAATTCTTAATTTTTTTTTAATTGGTCTTCGACCGTGTTTTACATGACCTGGAACCTTCATCATATTTGGATTAATTTCTCTAATAAGTTTTTCAGTCAATATGAAGTTAATTATCCTGTATCCATGATTAAAAGTATTCCTAATCATCATTACCGAGAACGTATAAGTCTTAAAATTGCCAAGTTTAATTGAGAATTAGTCATTAAGTGCACCGGTGTACAATTTTCCCCTTTTTTTTCCATGCTCATATAATTTCACTTATGGATCATTTAACTTATGTCCGAGATTGTTTAAAATCTAGGTATAATTATATGTTTCTTATCTAAGATATCATATCACTGTTACACTAATCTGCCGACATTAGTCACAAGTATTAATTTTATGTCTTCTTCTTTCATAAATAACTTGCTGGATACCCGTACTTCGCAACGGAGTATTTATTTTACATGGGATATTAATTTTATTTATGTTATCTTAATCTTTTATCCCACTGGGATCAAATTTTGTATTTCCAAAAAAAGAGTAGTCCTCATAACGAATTTAAGATTAGAAAATTATATGTATGTTTGCCTGTGCTTCAATCACTTTCAAACGCAACAGATTTTGTGGGTTTTTAGGTACACTTTGAGCTCAATTCTGCGGGTAAATACGTTTGTTTAATTTTTAAAGGAATAAAATTAGAATTTTGATATCCATTGAGAAAAAGTTTCATATCTCCAATACTATATTTAGACCCCTCCAATCTTATATTTAGGATTAAGATTTAGAATTGAGATGATTTTTATAATGATTAATTAATCATTTACAGGAAGTTCTTACAAAGATGGAATTTCAAACATGATTATACTTTCAAAAATGCTCAAGTTTTCTAGTATGGTTATAAGAACACTTGGTTTCATTGCAGATTCCATACAAATATCTTTCCGTAGCGATTGATTTAACTATATTCTGTTCTAACTCCTCCCCATAATGTTTTAACTTTTTGTATTATTGTTTTCGTCCTCTCCTGTCTCGGCTTAACAAGAAAAACTACATAGTTTTATTGTTATTTTACTCAAAATATTTTGTTAAATTCAATTTTATCTTATCTTATTGTTCTATAAAATGTAACTATGTACAGTATATTTAACTTAAACAGGAAAAAAGTTGTGGTTTCGTAATCAATATCGTAAAAACTATCTTTCCCCGCTTTTGATTTGTTGCTTTAAGTGTTTTTGTTCTTTTTCAAAGTTTCTTCGACAGAGAAAAATCTTATACACACAACCTTACTCTATATTAACGTTGAGATACACATTTATTATACGTTCTGCATTCATACCTATTAAAGGTAGATAGATAAATATACAATTTTACATTCATTACATTATTTTACCTGATTTAGCTGCTGTTAAATTGGCCTAAGCTATGGAGAATTCTTATTAACACTTAATGTGACCTTGAACTTAAAAATATATTTTTAAAAAAATCAAAAAGTAAAAGAAAAAATAAAAATAAAATCCTAAAAAGTAAAAGAAAAACAATAATTAAAAAAAGAAAAAGAAAAAGAATATCATAAAAGTAAAAGAAAAAAATAAAATAAAAGGAGAAAAACTCTATATTACAACTTACTTTATTTTTCCTTTTTTTCGAGAAAGGCAGAAGCAAAACAATATTATTAGATTCCATCTATTCCATTGTTTTTGACGTGCCGTGAATCAAAAAAAGAAAGGTGTACTTATTTAATAGATATCCTTCAATTTTAACTGGCACGAGCCAATGAAATAGATGGTTTGTAGAGGTGTCGATTCTTCCTAGTAAACGAAAAGATCGTGAGATCTCGGACTGTAAGTCACGCTATTTCGCGGCGATCGTCCCACTTCTATCCTGGAATCAACTTGCATATCCCATTTTTCTTTTCATAGACATTGTAGCTTTATTTTATGTTTGTTCTTTTTTAATTTGACGTTTTATTTTATTAAATACTTATAAATATTTTAAAAGGATTTAAAACTTATTATTAATTTATTTATTTTAAGCGCACATAATAAACATTATTACGTATAAATGCAATTCATATAAAGAGAGATAGCATTTTTTATGATCTTAAAGGATCGTCTTGAAGGTTTTTATGTATTTATCGATACATATAATTTACTTTAAATAATATATTCCTGTACTTCAGCTTACGGGCTTTACCAAAGCCTTTGGTTTGCATTAATGAATATATTATTATAATATATACAAATACACTAATACTTATTTATATTCCAGTACTTAGTAGACACTGGAATGACCAATATATTTTTTAAAGTATACGTTTACCTGTATTATTATGTTGTCAATTTTATAATTTCTTTAAGACATAGCCTTTGGATCAATTTGTCAGCGTGGGCTTACCCTACTTCTCTAATTCTGTCACAATTTTCCTCTTTAATGGAGATTCCTGACAAAAAGAGATTGGGAATTGGTAAGAAAATGAGAACGAAGTAGTTAGTTCTGTAGAGGAGACTGATTATTGCGTGGCTGAGGGCTAAAAGCATGGCAGAGGATTAAGCGAGCGAAGCTAATACCCTTAGCGTACCTTCACGTACCTCACGTACCCCTAACTATACAGATTTCTTGCGACTTCTCTCAAGGAACTCCTTCAGTAAGGAAATGGTCTGGCATCTACCAAGATATTTATTGCTCTTGAGTTTATAAGATTTTTTCCCCGTTATTCTTCTGATAAGGTTTTTTTGAGTGTTCGTTTTTACCTCTTTTTAGGTGGCCCACGTTTTATTAAAAACTCAACTTAATGTGGTTTTTTATTTAGTTTTTGTTTATTTTTTCGGCTGAACTACAGAACATAGGTCAATTTATTATATTTTTCAAAATATTCATATGTGGGGATTTAAATAAGGGCAAGTTTAATATTTTTGGAAGGGTTAAATAAGGGAACATTTGATACTTTTGGAAAGTTTAAATTAGGGAAAATTTCNCAGGAAGTATTGGAAACATGTTATAAAAGTACTTTGTCTTAAGTATTGTGCTTAAACATTAAAAAAAAAGAAAAATTACAAAGAAACAATTTAGATACCTTATTTTTTATTTTTCTTTTTATTAAAATTAATGTGAAAATTATTTTACTATATTATTTAATACCTTTCTGTGAGTTTAACTTTGAATTAAACCTTTTACTTGTCTGTCTTGTTTGAAATAGATTTAAAGGTTAACAATTTTATTTTGAGTTAGAAATTTTAGTTAAATTGCTTGTATTACTTTTTTCTGAAGAAATTAATAGCGATTGCAAAAATCAATTATGTTTTATAATCCGGACAGTTTTCATCCAGTTTAGTTTGTAGAAAACAAGTTAATTTGACAGTAATAATAATATTAATTAAACCATATTTATTGAAGTGAATAATTACTCACACATTTCTTGTTTAATATGAATTATATTTTTTTTTATCGGAACGACCCTTCTAAATTAATTATTAAAGGTTTTTTTGCACTTTTTTATCAGATGTTTTTTTTCCAATGACCTGACATTCTCACGTTGAACGTCAGGGTGAGTTATTTTTGACCTTTTAGCTTTGGTAGCTTCCCTAAGTTAGCTGTGACCTTTTATAGTCAACCCTATGGAGAGTTCTTTAATAGCATTTCGAGGTGACTTTTGTCTCACGCACTGTCTCCATTACAACTTGTCTCATTTTTTTTTCTTTTTATTAATTTATACTTTTTATTTCATTTTAGTTTTAAAACGTTTTCTTACATACTTTTTTTTATCCTATTTATTTTCCTATAGAACATATTATACATTAAACACATACATTAGTACAAAAGAAAAAGCTAAATATGTTACTTGGGAATTTTGTAATAAAATTATTTCTCCCAAGACAGTCTTTATTCCTCTCTTAAAATCAAATGCCAGTATATTTATGGATTTTCAATTATATTTCTTTGACATCTGACAATTACCTACTTATAATATATATTTAATATATATTAACATTTCTTTTAATTAAATTAATTTGTTTTAAAAAAGGTGTAAAGTACGAAAATTCTTTAGATCGATACTCCCCTTATTAAAAGAAACAGAGGGGAGTAACAATATAAAGAAGGTATGCGCAATATTCTTCTTTTGACTGTTACTACCCTTATAAAAACAGAAGTGTGATATTCCTTTGTCCCAAAGTACATTGGACTAAACATCCCTTTGTCTTAATAGTTGTTATTTAGTCAAAGTCATTTATATTCTAAAAACAAAAAATAAAAATAACATAGGCAACAACAATCTGAAGAAATACCTTAAGTACTGGTTTATATTATAATTAACATATTTATTTTTTAATAAGTTGTAGTCTTAAATACCTCCATCTTCATTATCAAGTGAATAATATTTATAAATATATTCATCTTATACTCTGTTTTATTAATTAATTTATTTAATATCTCTACTTCATTTTATTGCCTGCTCTGTGCGTAATAAATTGCCAGATGATTATATATTTTATGTACTTCTTAAAATAAAAAATATAAATAAATAAAGGTATTAAGTACAGCTGCGTTTCTATACGGAGCAGGAAGTATTGGAAACATGTTATAAAAGTACTTTGTCTTAAGTATTGTGCTTAAACATTAAAAAAAAAGAAAAATTACAAAGAAACAATTTAGATACCTTATTTTTTATTTTTCTTTTTATTAAAATTAATGTGAAAATTATTTTACTATATTATTTAATACCTTTCTGTGAGTTTAACTTTGAATTAAACCTTTTACTTGTCTGTCTTGTTTGAAATAGATTTAAAGGTTAACAATTTTATTTTGAGTTAGAAATTTTAGTTAAATTGCTTGTATTACTTTTTTCTGAAGAAATTAATAGCGATTGCAAAAATCAATTATGTTTTATAATCCGGACAGTTTTCATCCAGTTTAGTTTGTAGAAAACAAGTTAATTTGACAGTAATAATAATATTAATTAAACCATATTTATTGAAGTGAATAATTACTCACACATTTCTTGTTTAATATGAATAGTTTTTTCCTTATTCGCAAACTTCAGCCTGAGCTGTTTTACCATTTTAAGGTTCGAATTAAAAAAAAAAATTAAATAAATAAAAAAAAATAAATAAATAAATAAAAATGTAACATTTTACCTTTTCTTATTTTTAAGGGAGAGCCAATTAATTAATCTACAGAGATGTATTTTAATCAAATTAAAACGTTACTTTTAAACTTGACAAGGAAGTTTTCAATTCCTTTTTAAATTAGGGTTTAAAATTTAGAATATTTTTGGTCAAGGACGCGTCAAGGGAAGTCAAGCTGAGTTGCTTGAAGTCATAGATAATGTTAAATTATTGGCTAAGTTTAAATCGGAGGACTTGTTAGTTACTTATCATAAAAAAAGTTGCAGTTCAATTACTAAACAATGTCTTTACTCAAAATTTGAACTCAAAATTGTCTTCACTCAATGTTTGAAACAATTGGAACGTTTTTGGCTGTTCTAATGCAAGTCTTTTTCTTCTAATCATCATCCGATGGTTATCAAGTGTCTGTATTTTAATTTCTACTTAAGGAAAAGATCACTTGAACTATAGGATTCAAACACTTAAGTTAATATTATTATTATCATTACGGACATATTAATTTTTATTGAGTTTTTGTTGAATTTACTTCTAGTGACTATTAAACACATAGATTTAATTGGCCAATTAATTATTGAACTATGTAGAACCATTGAAGTTGGTTATCAGTCTACTGATCTCTGAGCCGTAAATCAGTCTACAGATCTCTGAAAACTGAACAGTATATATCAATGTACTGATCTTTGAACCGCAATATCAGTGTACTGATCTCTGAACCGTAATATCAGACTGCTGATCTCTCAACCTTAATATCAGTCTACTGATCTCTGAGTTGTAATTTCAGTCTATTGATCTCTCAACAGTGATGTCAGTGTACTGATCTTTTCTTTCTTTATCCGGCGCAACAGCCCAGAGTGTACTGATCTATGATCCGTAATATCAGTGCACTGTGCTTTGAACCGAAATATCAGTCAACTGATCTCTAAGCAATAATATCAGTCTACTGATCTCTGAACCGTAATATCAAGTCAATGCTACATTGTAGCTTTTTACCAATTTTGCTCTCAAGTTTTAATTTCTATGTTTAAAGGCGCTCATACTCATAGCGGAAAAACTGTACTGATAAACCGGAGCGTGTGTTCTATCATAACTGCAGTTTTGTCATAGTTTGACCTGTACAGGTTACCTCATAGGTGTATACCGCAGCGTGTATGTCCACCTTAAGAATATTTTGTATAAAAAATAAACCTAACTTATAATCTAAAAATATGTGCATTTTATTTGTTCATTTACAATTGACTGTTGTTACTATCAATACACAAATCTTTATCAACTGATCTTCACGACCCTCGAGAAGTTCACGACATTTGAAACATTCGATGTAACGATCAGTTTTAAACTTATAAGAGCTTTCAAAAACTATTTAAGTTAGCGCGCGTGAATATTTTTATTGCTGTGATTTCACTTTAAGACCGTTGTTCTTGATTCTAATCAATTTCAAGATTCCAATAATGCTCTTGTTTTCTTCTATTAAAAAAAAAACCGGTGGAACTTTCATCTCTAGAGTTGCTTTACTGCGTTATAAGAACTCGGTTTAATACGTAGAAAGAGCTCCATGTGCTTAGAAGATACCGAGAAGAACTGGAAGGCATAGTTTTATAAGAACATCGGATGGGTAAAAGGATGAGATAGTGGATACCAGGGTCAAGAGGTGAAGTAGTAGCACCCGGAGGCAAAACAACCCAAACTGCTTATTATCCTTCCCACTTCATGCCTACCAGACGAGTTACTTGGGGCCTACCAATAACTACCAGCCAACAACAAAAAAACTGTCCATCTTTATCCCCCTCTACTCATACCTCGTATAAAGATACAAAGAACATTATAGGTACCTACTTCTTGGTATAATATCCTTGGGGGAACCGGGTAGTGAACTTCCAGACTTCAACCGGTCTATTCATGGAACTATTCTTATACGAGTTTAAATTAGCCTTATCGATACATCTTTTCGGCATTCATAAAAAAACAAGTCGATATTTTTGGCTTTGGCAAAACGAACAAATAACAAATAATGCCAAAAAATTCTAATTGCAATTCCGTTTTTTGGTAACTTGTTATCTAAACCCATTGAAGCCAAGATGTTTCTTGGGTAATTACCTTATACACAAGGTTATTTTTCTTTTAACTTTCAGATGTTTCAATTCTAGTTGCATAGTCTTAAAACAAATGTTTCTATGTTCTGGAACATAATAAGTAATAATCATTTTAAAAATAATGTTAATTAGTACTAATAACAGGGGGTAAAACTTGTAATTAATTATATTTTTATTTCACTAATGATGTATTCGTAGTTTATAAAATATGATTTAACTTTTAGATCAATTGTATTATCCTACGTAAAAATCTTTTCCGAATCTCAATTCAATCACGTGAATCTCTGATAAGTTTTGTTAGAAACAGATACGAAATGATTGGTGAAAATTGGTGACCCACGTGCTGGAGGACCACACGAACAAGTAACAAAGCGTGATGGCACCAATAATTGGTTTCTTATGGGTAGGAAATTGGTGCCGCAGAGTCTATGATCTTGGTACTAAGGGGGGTAGAACTTATTAGAGAACCTGCTCTGAGGTTTTTAGTTACGCTCCACCTGCCATTAATGGGTGTAGGTCGAAACCGTAAGCAAGTTCGTGCGGTTATAACTCAACCGTGCAAAACTCCGCAATTATTAGTGGATTGCCCGGGCCTTGGCAATCACAGCGTGTAGCCAGAGAACTCTTTTTCACGCCTTGCTCTTCTGCCCACCTTCTGACGGTAAATGTAAATTTACTGCTTGATTTAGAAAAATGATTTTTTGGAAAGCTGGGTCATAAGACTTATTACCTGTGTTTAATACAAGTCTAAATTTAATTTTTTCTATGACCATAATCGAGATGACATATATCACTAATTATATAGTTATTCCTATATGCATTCGTCTTTATCTTACAATGTTATTAATTTAAACATATTTAGCTCCTTTGTTCGCTGTGTATAAAATTGTTTTTAACTTTTGATCTTATTACTTAAGCCGTTCTTACTTTTTTCGATCTAAACGCGTATTATTTAAAGTTGTGAGTTCAAGGAGTCAAGTGTATTCGAAAGTATTAAGATGCGCTCATCCGGATTCAGTTGTCAATGAAGTTAGGAATAATAATTACATAAATTGATGGGTAAAGTGTCTAATCTCTTATTTATTAAACCCAGTCGAGGTTAGGTCAAGCTAAGAGCTCTCTAATAATGCGTACATTATGGTCCTTTGGGCCGGATATAACCTATGTTCATTTACTCACTAACTGCAGAATTCATTGCTTTCTTCTGTTCTTCATTTTGTCTACTAATTAATACTTATTATATTATGAATCTTTTGCATTTAACCAATACTATGTTTTCTTAGCTGTTCAATTGGAGATAGGCATTAATAATTCTACTCTACCTAGTCAGAAACAAATCGCGGTCTTTAAACTTGAAACCTCTTTTAAAGTTACATCTTTTATTTAAGAAATTTCCGTTTCGAACTTTGATAATGGCTGATCTTTTCAAGTTACACCCTTTTTGTCGGCATTATATATTATAGAGTTAGAATTACGCATACAAAATTAGAATACATAATATATTTTGTATTTAATAATATATTATTAAATTGCATGTTATTGAGTTCTATAATAAATACTTCTTTTTTTCTATTTACCGTGAAAGTGAATGTGTTTGATAAGATAATTATTACCTTTTTATAATTTACTTGTACTTATGATATTTGCCCGTATACAGTTACTCTTCTCGAAGAATTATTGCTTGATCTATTTATTTAATACATTTATTTAAAAAAAAAATATATATATATATATATACATTTAGTGCGTATAGAGCTTATTAAAATCAACCAGGATTCTTTGGTTGGTTGCGCATTCCCTATGATAATAATACATTACCGTTGTAATAATAGCGCATTAAATATTGATTTAGTTGAGATTAAATCAATTTATTGCAAACCAGGCCTTGCCTAATAACCTGAAAACAAGAATATAATATTAGAATATTATAGAATAATTATAAATAATATTATTATTCTGGTCACACTACAATTATTTTGCGTTACAACGAAGATTTTGTCGAATGTAATTATGAAATAAACATAAGAATTTACTAATATTTTGTTACTAAATGTTTTTGCTGAATTATTTCTATGTTTCAAGAAATAATAAATTCCAAGTAAAGTTGATCTCATTTTTTTCTATTTACAAAACCTCTACTTCGCTATTTAATTATTATATAACATACAAGTCAAAATTAAATTAGTAAATATTTTTGAATATTAAATAAATTGTTTGCTTACTTTCTTTATAAACACATATATCTTTAAAAGTAATCATTCGATGAATGAATTTTGAAGGAAGAAATTTGGTTTATTTTGAAAATTGCCCACAAACGGTCTTATGTTAATATTTCACACCTTGTATGCTCATTAAATAATGCTTAATAGATACTTTTTTTCATCTAAAACGTGGTTTCCTAAAGAAACACCACTACTACTTTACGATCTTTTTGCACTGTATAATTTGGCGATTAAAAACTAATGAACTAAGTTGAAAAATTATATTATAAAATAAGTCCAAAGTTGTTTAATTCACTTTTCGATTTATAATTTATGATTTCGGTTTAAAATACTTAATGATTACAGGTCGTCAATTTATACAAAAAAATTGGGATTCATTGCAAAAGGTTCGGTATTTATGATTTTTGGATATGTTGTTGGGACTAGTACCACTAGTAAAAACACAAGTTTGCAGAATCCTAGATCCTGTGGAAGCAGACTTATAGCTGAAAAACATTGAAATTTTCCCACTTTTTTCAGTTATTAATCTTTATCTCTTTTACTGTGCATCTGAGAGAAGCAATTGTCATTACCAATTTTATAAAGGAGAAAATTTACTAATATTTCATGTCAATAGCTTTTTTCTCTACGAACTATAGTTTTCTAATTACAGAGCATCGAAGATACGATGATTTGGGAAAAATACAAGAAATAAACATTTTGTGATAGTTCTGATTTTTTTTATATGTTGTTCGGACCAGTTAGGGTAGTGTGATTCTAAGTTTGTAGCTTCGGCAAACGTTTGCAGCTTTCGGACTTTTTTCAGTTGCTGCTATATACCTCGTAAACTATGCGTCGTTCGATGTTAGTTATTCTTACTATTTTTTCAGTACAATAAATTTACAACAATTTAAGTCCCACGGCAACTCTGTACGTCTAATAGATTCCGAGATATGGCCCTATAAGAATTGGAAAATGTTTTGCAAAAAATTTTAATTTTAAGTACTGCTCTGGTTTCGGGGCAAATATCGGCGTAAAACTGTTAAACTATGAGAAAATTCATAAGGAATGAAGTAGCAGCAAATATAATTGGCTTCTTTTTACGTCCATCAACAACTCTGTACGTCCAATACTTACTGAGATATAACACTTCAAAGATTGGCAGTGTTTTCCAATAAATGGGGAAATTTAATTATTCCTCTCGCTTCGGGGCAAATATCGGCGTAAAACCTCTCCTCTAGGAAAAAATTTGTAAGAAATAAAGTTTTAGTAAATTTAATTAGCTTTTATGCAATCACAAAATGAAGCCTGTAGACAAAACATTTCTGTTGTAATCGTAAAAATAACAAAATGGGAAAATTGTAAATCTTAAGAATTGTACCTAAACCACTTCTTATAACAAGTTTTGGGCATTCAACGAAAAAAAAAGACCATAGAATCATGCTCCAAATTTACTGGAATTTAAAAATAGTAATAACGACTAACCTCGAAAAACGCATAGTATACGAGTTATATGGAAAGACTTGGTTATATGGAAACTTAAAAAAGTTCGAATTTTTTCCAGTTTTTCACATATTACGCAGCTAGCACAGGTTTTTCGAAGCTGCAAATTTAAGATCACATTACCCTAACTGGTCCGAACAACATATAAAAAAATCAGAACTACATCACTGTTTGTGAATTTAGCTATTTATTAAGTATGTTTTGACTGGCCTAAGTATTTTTTTAAAAATAATCGTATTTTCGATGCTCTGTAATTAGAAAACTATAGTCCGTAGAAAAAGGCTATTGATATGAAATGTAAGTACATTTTCTCCTCTACAAGATTGGTAATAACTATTTTTTCTCTCAGATGACCAGAAAATGAGATATAGATAACAAACTGAAAAAAAGTGGGAAAATTTTAATGTTTTTCAGCTATAACTCTGCTTCCACAGGGTTTCTGTGGAAGCAGAGTGCTAGGATTCTGCAAACTTGGCATTTTANGTTGGTTGCGCATTCCCTATGATAATAATACATTACCGTTGTAATAATAGCGCATTAAATATTGATTTAGTTGAGATTAAATCAATTTATTGCAAACCAGGCCTTGCCTAATAACCTGAAAACAAGAATATAATATTAGAATATTATAGAATAATGATAAATAATATTATTATTCTGGTCAAACTACAATTATTTTGCGTTACAACGAAGATTTTGTCGAATGTAATTATGAAATAAACATAAGAATTTACTAATATTTTGTTACTAAATGTTTTTGCTGAATTATTTCTATGTTTCAAGAAATAATAAATTCCAAGTAAAGTTGATCTCATTTTTTTCTATTTACAAAACCTCTACTTCGCTATTTAATTATTATATAACATACAAGTCAAAATTAAATTAGTAAATATTTTTGAATATTAAATAAATTGTTTGCTTACTTTCTTTATAAACACATATATCTTTAAAAGTAATCATTCGATGAATGAATTTTGAAGGAAGAAATTTGGTTTATTTTGAAAATTGCCCACAAACGGTCTTATGTTAATATTTCACACCTTGTATGCTCATTAAATAATGCTTAATAGATACTTTTTTTCATCTAAAACGTGGTTTCCTAAAGAAACACCACTACTACTTTACGATCTTTTTGCACTGTATAATTTGGCGATTAAAAACTAATGAACTAAGTTGAAAAATTATATTATAAAATAAGTCCAAAGTTGTTTAATTCACTTTTCGATTTATAATTTATGATTTCGGTTTAAAATACTTAATGATTACAGGTCGTCAATTTATACAAAAAAATTGGGATTCATTGCAAAAGGTTCGGTATTTATGATTTTTGGATATGTTGTTGGGACTAGTACCACTAGTAAAAACACAAGTTTGCAGAATCCTAGATCCTGTGGAAGCAGAGTGCTAGGATTCTGCAAACTTGGCATTTTAGTAGGGGTACTAGTCCGAACAACATATCCAAAAATCATAAATACCGGACCTTTTGCAATGAATTATGATAAATTGACTGGACTAAGGAGATTTAACACTAAATTTAATTTATAATGTATAAAAAAAATTTAAAAATCTTATATTGAAACGTCTGTATGCATTGATATCTTAAATAAATTTTAATTCTTATCAGTATAATTAAATTTTTTAAGACACATATTAAGATAAAAATAATTTTAAGGTTTATAGTTATTCAATTTGATATACTTATTTTTATACTTAATAATAGCTGGAGTAAAAGAGAACTTTTTCTTTAATAATTAGCAATTATCTGTGTTAGTTAGTCTTAATTGGTATTATTGTAATAGCTGTTCTGCCTTTTTCACCTTAACAATTCATTAAAGGCTTCAACTGCTAATTAATTAAAGTATTAAACTAAGGTGATTGGTATTCTAATGTTGTTCTAATATACTTTAATTAACTAGGGAGCAAGTTTGCCGGTAATGACTTTTTAAAGTTATTTTAACTAAGATAATTTTCTATAACTTTTTATATTTTATATGTTTTTAAGTCTAAGCTTTCTTATGTATTTATTTAAACTTGCTAATAGTCTTACAAATGAAATAATAAGAGCAACCTAGTAACCTTTCTATACTTTCTTCACATAAGTTTTCTGAAGGAGAAAATATTATCTGTTAAAGTAATCAGGTCGGCAAATCCTGGTTTTATCTAACTTACTTCTCTACTTGTATAATTTTCATCGGTGTTAATTTAAATGGTTAATTTTGACATTATGTATAGAATATAACTATTGGTCCTCAAAGCCTTCCTGTAACTTAAGCAATATGAATGTTAAACACTGTGTATTTTTTAATTATTTAATTAATATATAATTATTAGTATTTTCCTAAATTACTTGAAATTTTACTTCTGATGTATACATCATCTACAGATTGCTTTCTGCTTAAGAGAACGGAAGCCATGTGATCGTTCATCAAAACGAAAAATGTTTGTCTCCGATTTCGAAAATTCCAAGACAGACATCCGTTTCAGAGATCAGGGAAAATTTTTGGTTCCGTGATTGTCTGTCGGTCAGTCACTCAATTTACCGAACCCTAAAAGACCACTCCACCAATTTGGATGGTAGGACATAATTTGCCCATTGTTTGTCCCATGCTTGTTTTAACTTTCTGCTTTAAGTTTGAGAGATTTAAAAAACGGGGGGAAAATTTAATCAATTTGACAATTGTAGGTTTTAAAAACTTGTGCTGGCCACACTATTTCATTATTGTAGGACTTGTTTAATGATTATTTTAAATGTTAATAAAGGTTATTGCATTGGTCGAGTATTTTTTAAGTGTATAATAATTACTTATATTTAGCGTAATGCTAGTTGAAAGAATGAACTACAATTTGATTATATTTCAAATGAAATTTCAAAATCAAATTATTAGACTTTTGTCTTATTATTGGATGGTCTATTGTATTTGATCGAAAGCGTAGTTTCGTTATTTGAAATCAGTTGATTGGACGATTATTCAAAAGCTTTTAAATCCAATAACACTAAGATAACCTTTTTATTCATGTTTGTCTAAAGGCCTCGAGGGGGTTGTGTCGGATTGGTCCAGTCGGGGTGTTTGTATTGGCTCCTGTAGAGATTGTGATGGGGGTGGACCTAGGTGGGTGCCCGCTGCATAATGCATGAGCAAACTCCTTCATCGTCCCTATCTTCTTCTCTAGTTCGTTTCTCAAGTCAATCGTCAACTTGTTATGTGAAGACGTCAAAGCTTTGACACCCTGACATGTTAAGGGATCACATCAAACCTTGCTAAATCATTCAGATGAGATGGTATTTATACCTCCCATTCATTTCGTCTCCACTAAAAGGTAACTTATCATAATTCTCATAAATTGACGTGCCTAGACGTTTTAAACACATTATTATCATTTTCTATTTTCAATTCCTCTATTATATTTCCTTATATTTTATTTATTTATACAGACAGCACGTGCCTATTAAAATAAACCTATAGTGAATAGTAATATTGTATTGTGCCTTATTGTTTTGATGAAGAACAATGTATAATATTCTGTCTGCAGATCGAATTAACACGTGCCCATGAGAGAGACTCAATCTTTAACTTTATCAATTTTTTAATCTTTTTAACCTTCAACTTTACTGAGTCTAAATATTTGGTAACATCTAAGAGATTTTTATAATTTCATTCGTAACTTCGAAATTCAAAAGTTTCATAGCGTCGTTTTTACCTTTAATATAAAACCGGATTATCTGCTGTACGAGGTAGCTTGAAATAGTTATTTACAGTTGCCAATACTTCTTCTTACTGGTGGCCGGTGGCCTAACAACCTGATAGACAAGCGGCCCTACCATACCTCCATATGAACCTTCACCTTCGTCAGGTCAGTCGCCTAAGCCTGAACACTCAACTGAGAGGACACAGGAATATACACACGCTCAGATGGCCGGTCTTCAACACGAATTCTTCAGCCTTCTTGATCGTATTTACCCAGATTACCTCAAGTGCCTGGACCTGTAGTATATATATACGTTACTTCATCACAGTCTTTAGGCGCCCTTTTAACTAGAACTACGACTACTACTGCTACAAAAAACGCAGAAAGGAGTAGTCTCTCCACGTAAAAAAAGAAACTTATACGCGAAGAGACTATTCTTTCAACATTTCATGATGAACTCCACTAGAGTGCAAAAAGACCTTATCCTTAACTTTAGAAGTGGTATCGTAACTAAGTCGTACCCAAAAAGTGCACGGCGCCCTTGCTCATTATGACTTTCCCACCGTTCAAAAAATTAGAATATAGCTTACAACTGCGCACTTTTTTTACAGAAAGATTAGATTCAGTAATTTAAATAATAAATTTTAACTTAGCAAAACATTTTTGATAAAATTTTAGATATACATTGCCTTTTTCATTAAAAAAGATAAAGCATGAGAGTAAGATCAAATGTGCGAAATTAGATAGACGTTTTAATGTTTTGCAATTTGCAGATTTGGTACTTGTTAGCTTGCAAAATTAGTTGATTCTAATAAGATTTTGTTGCAGTTAATCAGCATATCAGTTTAGTGTTGATCACTTACTACAGTGCTCGATATCGGTGTATAATTAGCAGTAGGTACCTATTGTGTGTTTTTTTTTTTTTTTTTTTTTTTTTTCTTTTCAATTTTTATGTTTTCTTCGATAATCTTGTTATCATGGTTAACTTAACATATGTTTGACTCTATGAATACATCAGCTGATTATTTCATCATATGCTTTTTAATTGAACATGTTGTACCTACTAAGTTAGGATTATTTAATAGTTAAAACTAAAAATTATGAACATAACTTTTTTAATCATTTATTTTTATTCGCATTATAGACATTAGCTCAATATTTCTCACCTTTATAAAGAAAAATAACTAAAAGGGAGCATATCTAATTTAATTATAGTGAAACCATGATTACGTAAGTTTGAGAAACATTTGACTATAAAACATGTGAAACATGTGATTATAATTGTACAAGTTTTTTTATTGTCTTCAGTTTGCTCAACTAAAATCGATCTCATCTCCATTGGATGTTGGCAGAACTACTTGGCACTGTTAATGTAAACGAGAACTTTTGTATAATTATTATTGTTTACACTTATTTTGCTTCTCGGAATCAAATTATACCTCAATTGAAATTTCAATTTAAATGCATCAATTTGTTTATTTTATTTGTTTATCCTATCACTTTTTCCGTGTAATTCTAATTATTTAACAATTATGTTTAATATTTATTTGGTTTGACTAGTTGTGGTTTAAATAAAGGAAACTTCGGATTTATTTTATGTAATAATTATTCATGAGATAGCACGGTTGCTACCTTTATGTTGGAGATACTTTTGATCTCTATTTAGTAGTTAGAGTTGACCTCTATTTAGTAGATAGAGTTTGATATCTATATTGTAGATAAAAATGATCTCTATAGTGCAGATAAAAATGATCTCTATAGTGCAGATAAAAATGATCTCTATATTGTAGATAAAGTTGACAGTGAACTCTAAAAGTGATGATATTCAATTAAAGTACTCAAACCATTCTGCACTAAAGTATTTGCTTTTGCGGTTTAATTGTAAAGTGATCATCTTACTCTTGGTTAATTTATTTATTTATAGTTTCTTTTAATAATATCTCAGATTGAAAGATCTCAAAATTATCCCTAGCCAGCAATAGGTAATTTGCAACTTGGCCATTTTGGAAACCAATTATTAATGCTATAATAGTAATGTGATTGCGATTCGAATCAGTCTGCGCTAAAGTATTTGCTTTTGCGGTTTAATTGTAAAGAGATTATCTTACTCTTAGTTAATTTATTTATTTATAGTTTCTTTTAATGATATCTCAGATTGAAAGCACTCAAAATTATCCCTAGCCAGCAATAGGTAATTTGCAACGGCCATTTTGAAAACCAATTATTGATGCTATAAGTAATGTGATAGCGATTTTCGTGTATTCTGTTAGGAAAGTTTTAGGCTCTTATGATTAAATTATAATTATTTATACAAAATAGACCTACATGCACTCTTCTTTTTTGATATTATATATTTATTCATTTATATTTTGTCTCCAAACTTACTAAAGGTAACTGAAGCTTTGTGATCGTTCAGAACGAAAATTATTTGTATCCGATTTCAAAAATTCCATGACAGAAATCCGTTTCAGACATCAGAGGACATTTTTGGTTCCAAATCGATAAATGTCTGTTGTTCAATTTTTGCGAACCAACATATCGTAACATATCAATATAACACTAAGAATATACCAATTTCCTTTAAAGAAGCCTAGCAAATGGTTGGGATAGAATCGTAGAAAACTCATATGTGTGTAATTTTTTTTAATTTTTTGTTTTTACTTTAATATTTTATGAGAGACTGAAGAATATACCACTTGGTTTAACCTCATTATCTCCGAGATAATTAAGTTCGCGTACATTGCACTTGTTGTATATCATATTAAGGAATTTATACCCATTGTGCAGAATTCAACTATTTTAAAACTAGAGTCGTATAAATTGATTATTTTACCCTTTTTTCTGTACAATAAATGTAACATAAATAATCCTGACCTTTTCATTGTTTGGTTATAATTAACTCCTCCATTATTGTATTTTATTGTAGGTATAAACTTTGAAAATAATATGGGAGGTTAAAGTGTAAGAAGTTAATTCAAGGAAAACTTGTGCTTAAGAGATTTTTTTATTTTAATTTTACCGCGTTATTTCCTATTGTTAATTTTAATCCCTAGTTGCTTCCATTCTACATGATATGAGTCATTATTACTTCCTAGTACTATGTGGCTATTATTATAATTGTACTATTTATTGGCACACTAATTGACTGTACAATAAAGCCTGGAGTCACACTTGTCTTGTGTTACCTGTTTTAACCTTTGAATCACGCTAGTAATACATTAAGGATGAAAGAACATAAGTCAAGTTATAGCTCGTTGCAAATGGAAATATCTTTTCACAAATATATATGTATTTTTAAATCTAATTATTTACCAACTAGCCGTTAGGCCCGCGGTAACGGGCAGAATAATAAATATGGTTGAGAAAAAGAGCTGAGAGATAATTAGTTATAATTAAAATAGATATTTAAAGGGATATTTACTGTTTAAATAGTAAGTTTTATGCAGTTACATTTAAATTGGAAGTTTTGTGCTCGATATTCGTTATATAGATATGGCGCAATTTGTTAAGTATCTGGCTATCACCCAGGAGCCCCGGGTTCGATCCCAGCTTATGGCGCATCAATTTTTAACGTTATAAATCATTTAAAGGTGAGTTGTCGTCGTCGGGACACTACTCGATTATATAAAAGATAATCTTAATGATACTCTTCCTTAGAAGTCAGTGAGAATGAAACTGGAAATTGTTTTGAGTCTTCTACAAATACTCAGCCAATTAGTGTTGCACATAGCTTTCACGCGTCCTATGTCGTAAAATTTAATGATTTTAAAACCTATATTATTATCAAATTGATTTAATTTTTTCCTTTAAATCTGTCAAATTGTTTTGAGTTTTAAAGTATCAATTTAGCAAAATGTAAAGACCGCAGACGGTTAAAATTGATCTGGGGTTATCTGCGAGCTACTTCCGACGAACCATCAAAATTTCATAAAAATCAGATGAGTACTTTTGAAGCAATAGGTGTAATGTATGTTGGTACGTAAAGTTGAAGAGAAACAAATGGGCGCAGCAGGTTGAAAATTATATATAGTACCAACAATGGTAATTTTTAAGATATGTTGGTTCACAAAAATTGAGCGACAGACTGACAGACAGACCGATAGACAGACACCAAAAATGTTCCCTGATGACTGAAACGGATTTCTGTCTTGCAATTTTTGAAATCGGAGACCTAAAAATGTTTCGTTCTTCAGAACTTACATGCTTTCGTTACCTTCGGTTAGCTCGGAAGCTAAAAAGGAGTAAACCAGTAAACCCTCTTACTGAAATTTTTAAACCATGCTAAAAGATTATTAGACTGAAAATCGTATTAGTCAAACCATGCCCCATTATATAATACATAACTAAATTTATCATTGAACAAGTAGAAATAAATTAAAATACTACCGCTGCGACTCGATCTAGAGAGTTCGAGACATGTAGTTTTTAATTTTCTTTCGCTTAAGGTTGAAATTGTATATGAAACATTAACCTTTAATAACTAAACCCCGACTAAGAACTCATGGCAATCTGAACAGTGCGCTAGTATTGTAGTACATAAGTGTGTTGCTAGTATTTGTTGTACTGTTTGGGTGTCATTTATTGCTTTTAATAACATAGAAACACCCAAGAACTCGTGGCAACCTGAAGATTGCGCTAGTATTGTAGTACACAAGTGTGTTGGTAGAATTTGTTTTACTGTTAGGGTATAATTTATAAACAGGTTTTATAAAATAGAAACAAAAAAAAAAAAAAATCTATTATTTTCATATAGAGAATAAAAAATCTTAGCACTAGACCACTAGACTATACCGAATTCGGCAATATAGGAGTTCCTATTAAAAGAAGCTGAGTTTACAGTTTTTTCTTCATGCCATTAATTTTTTGTCGTGGTTTTAGAAGCTATGTTCTCTAATAATACTCGTAAACTTGTCCAATTATATATTTAAATTATTTCTGCACTATCTATTTACTATTATTTTATGCTTCATAAAATAATTAAGTTTATCCACTTTTTTAATATTATTTTATACTGTTTCTATTCTTAGTTTATACCTCGATTCCTTTTAACTTCTAGTCAATGTGTTAGCTTTTTTTCTGGTCTGATTTTTTCAACCATCTTTACCATTCTTCCCTACAGCTTATGGTATTTTTATTCGCAAATCCATACCACATTCTTTCTCACTGCGTCGTATTTCTTACTGGACCTGGACATACTCCTTAATTATCACTTGTTACATACTACTTTTTAATGTATTTCTTGTCCTACTCGTTCTTCATTTTAATGACTTAGTCCCTACTTCATTCTTACTTACTTGTACAAATGACTTATCTACTTGTATTAATTTGTATGTTATTGCTGTCTATACATTCTTCTCTCTTGTCATTCTTGACTGTATGTGATTCTTGGCTCTTATTGATCAAGTCAATACTTAAGACTTGATATATATTCAATACAATGATGTCTAACCTTGAAGGAATGAGTATTTATTGAAAAACACGGTTGTTTTTTTTTCTCGGACTGTTGAAGTAGTTAGTCTGGCGGTTATTGAGCTGGCGGTGTCAGGTGGCTTCGTATGTATATGAGGAGTGGTGGGCCCCCACCCAAGGAGCGGCCCCTGAGGGGCCCCCACAGCCACAAGATGGAGGGGGCCGGCCAAGTTTCCTGTGGGCTCCAGAACTCGGTCCAAGGACCTTCACCCTGGTCTGACCCCTCGACCTCCTCGAGGT
Source organism: Gerris buenoi (assembly GCA_001010745.2). NCBI lineage: Eukaryota > Metazoa > Arthropoda > Insecta > Hemiptera > Gerridae > Gerris > Gerris buenoi. The sequence continues at coordinate 66,143 of KZ651312.1, read as the reverse complement.
GGATTCCAAACCAGATCACTCGCCGGCATGCAGCCCCACCCCTTGCTACTGACCGTCCTGAGAAACACTCATGGGAACACGACCACGTCAAGTCCACCGGCTTATACACACCGACTCCGTCTCATCGCACTTTGAAAAATGAGACCTCAGGCCTCTAATTATATTAAACCACGAGGGTAGGTCGAATTCCTCCAACCCACGCCGATGTATAGTTTGTTTTTTCTTATATTGTAACACATAATACAAGTGCCATTTTCACACTGTTGGAACACTGCCAAACTCCTCGGTATATATGTTAGTTACAAGATAAGTTCATTGGGTGCGACCCGACCACATGGTCGAACCGAATCCGATGTGTGAACGTAATAAATATAATAAATATGCGAACTCACTCATATCTAAACCGGAGCCAGAAACATTAAATATTATTCTAAATAATGCAGTATCCTACAGCTTGTCATCTTAATTCTGCTATTAGTGAGACTTGTCGTACACTTTATGTTTAGACACGCCAATTTATTTATTATTTCTTCTTCTACAATAATATAATTTTTATTCTTTTAAAATACTAGTTTATAAATAAAAAGCTTATTTATTTTGTTGTTGTAGCATGCATCGTCGTGATTATAAAAAAAGTCATTTTTAATTGTAAAATTCTAATAAAACAGAAGCATAAAAATATGAACCTGCCTTTATAAAATATGCACTTAAAAGGAAAACATTTTTTAACAGGCACAGTAGTAATATGAGCGTTCATATCACAGTATATGTGTATGTCACTAAACATGACAGCGTGGGTGCGCTATAGATAAATGATAAAAAATGTTTATAGCGTGCCACGCTTATACTTTAGTGACATACGCATTTAATATGATCCCTCGTAGTACTGTGACTGTTTAAAAAATCTCATTTTTAATGCATGTTTTATAGAAGCGCATTTAAAAAAAAAAAACATTAATATTGTTTTCTACCTTTTATTCTCCCTCAAATTAAATGCAATCTATTCTAACATCACTTAGCTTTCAGTAGTGGACGTTGTTCAATTTCTGAAATTAAATTTGAAATATATACTGAGTCAAAAAGTGGGTTAAATTTAGATTAAAAGATTTTGAGACATCAAAATTGAATGAAAGTATGTAATAGTGAAATAAATTTACTAATGTATTTAATAATTATTATATGACCAATTTGTAAAACTAATGACTGATTATTATAATGTCATCGAAAATAGTCATAGAAAAATGTCTAGGTAGTTGGGAAATGGGTCAAATTAAGGTTACAAGATTTAAAGACAAACGAAATTAACTACAGCATGTAACTTAATAATTAATCAATTATTTATGATTAAAAATTTATAATATTACATTGTCATCATAAATATATAATCTAATTAATTTTCAGGTTGCTAGGTAGTTGGGAAGAGGGTTATATTAAGCTTATAAGATTTATAGACAAACAAAAAACTAGTTGAGTTAGGTAAATCCGTGTAAAAAACAAGAAATATAATAAATAAAATATAGTTAAAAATATTATAATATCAGTATAAATAATTTAAATATAATACATGTTGACGAATTAATTTAATTAACCAATTGTTGAATAATTTACAGTGATTAATAATTGACGGAACTATAAGTTGATTAGATGGTACTTCTTTAGATTGTTACTCCCCTATGTGTTTTTAGAACATAAATAACTTTAACTATAAATAACTATTAAGAAAAAGTGATATTTAATCCAATGTACTATGGGAAATAAAGGAATATCACTCTTCTGTTTTTGTATGGGAAGTAACAGTCTAAAGAAAAACATTCCCTTTACCTTCTTTAGATTGTTACTCCCCTCTGCACTCTTTATAAGGGGAGTAACAATCTAAAAAAGTGCCGATTAAATACATACCTCTATTTCCCTGCTCATCTTTCTTCCATTAACCTTTTCAATTTTCCATTTAGTCAAAAAGGCTCCAGAAGCTGATATGACTTCAGTTATGTACAAAGTTTTACCATCCGTCTTCTAAACTAAAGTTATAATAAAGTTAGTTGGGGTAATCTTATAATAGAAAGATAACAGTTTGAGTAGCATTAAAAAGGTATTAATACTATAGTTTAACTATCAGAGTATAGTAACAAAGAAAATAGGAGTATAAGAAGTAATATGGAGTAGATAAAAGTAGTTAAAAAATAAGCTAGGAAGACTATTGCTTCCGAAGCTTACCGAAAGTAACGGACACAGTATCGTTCTGAAGAACAAAAAATATTTTATGTCTCTAATTAAAAAAATCCAAGACAGAAATCCATTTCAGACATTAGGGAAAATTTTTGGTTGTGTTCGTTTGTCGCTCAATATTTGCGAACAAACATATCTTAAAAACTACTTTCCTGATTTTAATGAAATTGGTATGGTGGGTCATGATTTGCTCATTGTTGGTCCCATATAAGTTCCAACCTTCTGAGCTCATTTGTTTCTCTTCCTCATGCGCATAAACGTACATTTATTTTCACCCATATATCTTCAAAAGTACTCTATTTTATGAAATCAATTTTATGATCGATTTTTATGAAATTTGGATATGGTTTGTCGAAAGTAGACCGCAGATAGCCACAGATCAATTTCAACCGTCCGCACTCCTTAAATTTTGCTTAAATGACACTTTAATTCATGTAAAAAAATTAAAACAATTTAGGCATATTAAAAAACCGGGGAAACAATTAAATAAATCAGACATTAATGGCTTGTAAAAGCATAAACCAATAAAGTACGTGTTATAGGATGTGAGGAAGCTATGTGCCACACTAATTGGCAGTCTATTTTTTTTTATACTTTTCTATGATCGAATAAACTATCATAAAACTTGATATTGACAATGTAAACTCATTTATTAACTTCTAAAGACATAAATATAAAAAAATATATATTATTATTCTAGTTACAATTACCCCTTTAGTATTTTTAATTGCTATTACCTTCCGATAATAAGTGTTGATTCTGTTTTTTCTCCTTTTCAAGGAGTGTTTCTAAGACAATTTCTAATTTAAAACTTTAATTTATGAATGAAAATTATAGCTATTGTTACAACTGTCATAGCTTTGTTTGTCTGTAGGTATAATTTACTACTTCCTTCAGCTGTTAAAATGCCTAAGACAGTGGCAAATTCCGTTTATAATATTTTCAATTATTGATATTTTATCATATTTCGCTGTATGGTATTATTTATTGTTGCATTTTAAATATAGAGTAGTTGATTTATTATTTTTTTGTTTCAAATAGTTTCCAAGATTTTTTAATTTTATTTTTTATTTATTTATTCTTTTATTTCAAAATCTTTCCATCTTGTTTTTTTTTTCTTCCTCAGGAGCATTTGAGGGTTTTTTTTTGGACCTAAGATACCGACCGAGGCTATTCAGTTGTGAAATTACTGTGTATTAGCGGATGGTTGAGGTGAAGACCTCCGTATATTCCTGACCCTAAGATGGTTCCAAATGATCCTTCTTTAGTCCGAAGTCCGAAGCATCTGCCCTGACCTCTTATTGCCTTAAGGCCTTCGGGTTGTTCTCTATACCACCAGTCCAATTTAATATTTTGAAAGGCCTACGCCCTCTGGCCTCTGATCTTTTTTCATCTCGTCTCACTACATGAAATTCTTTCTCCCACTTTCCTCCAATGCCGTTGTAAATGTTCTATCAACCTTTTTTTACTTTCTTCTGTTCTTAAACTACCTGTTTTCCTTTTTTATTTAAAACAAAATATAACTAATAGTACAATTTCTTTTTAAGTTACAATTAAAAAATTAATGAAATCCAGCGACTTCCATTGTTTAAAGAAAATTAAAACGTAGTGATAAGTCGATTATAGTTAAATCAATAAAATCAGAAACAATTATTAAATAAAACAATTAGTTAAACTAAGAAGCAATTATTAAATATATTTGATTATTAATTTTTAAACTATTAAATTGTATAATTATATTTAATTTTATTAATTGCTTAACACATGTTCTAACAAAAGATAGTTTTTCGATTATCAGGTCTATTTTTAAAACATTTTTCTATTATGGCAATATATGTAATCCAGCCAAAAACACTTATAAGCATTTAAAAGATTACTCCCACTCCTGGAAATATCTTGATAGATATGAAAGCATCCAAATTCTGATAAAGAGTAATGTATTCTTGGTTTTTACTTTAAATTTAAATTTATTATTAAACCTATTTTATTTATTTATTTTTTAATAGAGTTTGAGGTTTTATGAATGTGGAGTAAGTGCTATAAAATACCTTTTGGAAAAATATAATTCGTTTAATACGCCATACGTGAATAATATACATAAGTGTACTTGACGTATGCGAATGCGTATTTTGTTTGCTTGTCATAAAAACGCACAAGAAATTAGATGTTTTCTTTTTTTATCAATATTTCTTATTTTGATAAGATAAAGCTGTTGTTTTCATTGATAAATAAATTAGCCTTGCATTCATTAACAAATATATTTGTTAATTTATTATATATATATATATA
>KZ651312.1:48830-61617 GCA_001010745.2 Gerris buenoi | reverse complement strand
TTTTTTTTTATTATATATTTGTGGTTATGCATTGTATGGAGTGTAACAAACAACTATCATTTATATATTATTATGCAGATTTCAAACTTTTTCGCATGTATAATTTGATAAATTTTCTATTGTTTTTATTTTTTTATTTTTATTTTTATTAGATTTCAGTAATTAAAACATTAATCAGAAATAAGGAATTGTCAATTATAACAGATAAAAAAAAAACCTGTTGTCCAATAATTTGGTTGCAACGGGCTTAATTTTACATTTAGAGAAAAAGTAAAAATTAAGTAAATTAATTTAGGTTATTATATCTATTTAAAGACCAACAAATCAAAACAATAATTTATTTCTAGTGGAATAAATGTGGTTGCTTTAGCTTAGCAATAACAAATCATTTCGAGTTGCGTCGTAACACTAATCGATTACATAAATGATGTCAGAAATTATATGATGACAGAAATTATATTTATGTTGTATAAAAAAAACCCTCTACTAATTAATTTATCGATTTTTGTAGAACAGTCTTTTTTGTGGCATTTACGAAAAGGCATTGCTAGAATAACATAAAGTTCTTATAAAAGTACATTTATATTTCAAACTAGTCACGTCAAACCTTCTCTTCAAACTTACTGTTTAAATAAATTATTAGTTAATCGACGTTTTGGTCTTTTAACTTTATGTATCATAAATTATTATTAAGCCTTCATAAATGATATATTTATTCATAAATATATATTAATTCATAAATATATATATTAATTGAAAGAACTCTTTAGTCTTTTCGTCGAGAACGTTTTATAGATAAACAGTCATCCCAAGTCAGTCACAATCGTAGTAACAATCATAGTCATCCCATGTCAGTCACAATCATAGTCATCCCATGTTAGTCTAATAATTGTATCTTTAACTGTAAACTTAAATTTAGCTTCTGCAGCGTTTTACTGGTAAATATAAAAAACACGATAATTTTTTAAAACACTTTTATTGTCTCTTAAGATACAAGAACTCTTTACTTCAGAATGGTCAATGTTTTATAGGTGAAACACGATAATTTTGCTTCCAAGCTTAGACTTTTACTTTAATTTTTAAGTTTTTGGTAGTATTCATACTACGGAACGTTTAAATTTTAATTTAAATCAAATTATAATTACTATTTACAACGGGAGACAGACGGAGAAATATAGACTTCAGCACCGGGATTCGAACCAAAGGCCTCCTTTATTTCCAGTAAAGACGCTCTAAGCAGCTAAGCTATACTGAAGAATAATTTCTTCTGTCGATAACGATACCTAGACTGATACTTCCTTTATAAAAACAGAAGTGTGATATGCCTTTGTCTAAAAGTACATTGGACTAAACAACCCTTTATTTTAATAGCTATTTAATTTAATCAAAGTCCTAATCAAAGGCCTGGGTGGCTTGGAGGCTAGAGCGCTCGCCTTGCGAAAAGGTAAGTTAAGCAGCCTCGAGCAGGGTCAGATGATAAATGGGTGACCGCTTCTGACCACAGCTCTGGGTTTGATTCCCGGACCGGCCCCCCCGCTCAATGTCCACCCAGCATTGTTTAAACAAATGGGAAGCTCCTCGAAAGAGTGGCACCACTAGGTTACGGCCTGGAAACCATGATGATGACACTCTTGGTTGTAATACAACCGGGAGGGGAGTCATATCGTCACACGAGTGTGAAGATTTCGGTCCCTGACCCGGGTTTGTTAAATGGGCCCACTTAAGTGGCCTGCGTCTTCGGGTGTAAAAAGCCCCCCAGAATAATAATAAATTAAAAAAATAGTTAGTCATTTATATTCTAAAAAAACATAGGGGAGTAACATTCTAAAGAAGTACCTGAAATGTTATGCACTGGTTATGGATATCTATTTATAATTAATTAAAATACAATATTCCTCTATAAAATGTCCGACAATGAAATTTTCTTATGCAATATATATTTCTATATATTATGCTATTGACTATTCAGAATCATCCTCAATAACACACTTCATACTGTAAAACCAAAACAGAAAAACCACTTATGTGTTATACACTGTATAAAAACAATAAATAAAATATTTTGTATTTTTTTCCTGTTGTCCGAAAGAAGTTCAAGGATCTATGCTTAATTCTACCTTTATAATCATGCATATAAATTCTGTTTTTATCTCATTAAAAAAAAAATATATATTTAAGGGGGGTAAAAAATCCGTAGTGATTTGAAATAGAACAGGTGTATTTAGAGTGAGATAAACCTATAAGAAATCAACTGTTTGTAGTTTTTTTTAATTCACAACGAGTTGGAAAGAGGTGGAAAAAAATAAAATATAATAATCTTTTTTTAAACCGGTTAATTCTCGGCTCCACCCAAAGTAAGCTTCTGTTATAAAAAAACTCCCGGTGAAAAAAGACCTATTATTTATCCATAGATTTTATTCCTTTTCTTTTAAATTATATATATTAATTCTACCTTTATAATCATGCATATAAATTCTGTTTTTATCTCATTAAAAAAAAAATATATATTTAAGGGGGGTAAAAAATCCGTAGTGATTTGAAATAGAACAGGTGTATTTAGAGTGAGATAAACCTATAAGAAATCAACTGTTTGTAGTTTTTTTTAATTCACAACGAGTTGGAAAGAGGTGGAAAAAAATAAAATATAATAATCTTTTTTTAAACCGGTTAATTCTCGGCTCCACCCAAAGTAAGCTTCTGTTATAAAAAAACTCCCGGTGAAAAAAGACCTATTATTTATCCATAGATTTTATTCCTTNTATATATATATATATTGTATCTCTCGAAAAGATTTATGATTCTGTACATATTTTAAACTCGCGCAACCTTTAACACGTATAGTAGGTAGTCGATAACATTTAGGGTCAAACTCTCCTGCCCGTGTTTTAAATTTAGGGATAATTTTTGTTTTGCGAAAATTGCCTGCTTTGCATATTCTGTGCATAAGCGAATTGACTGGTTGTCAAAGATTGCTTTTATTTTAAATCCTTTAGTTTAAAATAATTATGTTTTTTATGATCCAATTGATATAACGTTTGCTAAGAAAATGATCCAATTAGAAAAAAAGAATTGGGCGAATTTTAATAAATTTAGTTTTTTAAATAAATTATTCGTCCTTGATTGTTAAATTTGGTTTTATAACTTCCTTATTATTAGCATCTTAAAGTCATTTAAATAATATGTTTTTTAAAATTATTATAATTTAAATATTTTTGGTCTCTTTTAACATTTTAATAGGTCTTTTATTTTATTTATTGAATCAAATTAATAAATAGTCCATGCATACATTAACTTAAGCACCGTATTTATTTTATTTTTGTACTAAATCTGTTTTTATTTTTTTTAATATGATATTGCTTTGTCCATTCCTTGGTTTAATTGATATGTTAAAGCGTATGTAATTTTGACCTCTTCAAAAAGCAAGTGCGTGCTATATAAATAAATACCGCAAAGTATGTTAAATTATGTAAAATTATATAAATTATATAAATTAATTTGTTAATGCCAAGGTTATAAATAATTATTTTATTTATATCTAATGGGTTGACCCCTTTAATTCTTTTATTCTTTTTTTTTTTTGTGATGTTTTTTTCCTCTTTTTCTTTTTTACTTTCTTATGTACATAGTATTTATAAAGACAAAGTATTGCGGTAGCTCAAAAAATGTCGATTTTGAGATTTTGAAGGTTTTACAAGTTTTGAGACGCGTGGAGCCTAAAATACTGGGCCAATTTTGATTTTTTTTGGCACGTAGGTTCAAACAAATAATACCTCCGGGCTAAAAATGATTTTATTCTCTAAATTAGGGGGAACTTCCCCTAAAAACTCTGAAAAAAGCGTGGAAACGAATAAAATTTCTCGAAAACTCTTATTCCTTCGATTTTGATCCCCAAACACGGCCAAACCCGCTATTTGATGTTTGCGCAAACATGATGTTTGACGTGTTTGGCCCAAATTTGCCCGACATCATGTTTGCGCAAACATGATGTTTGACGTGTTTGGCCTAAATTTGCCCGACATCATGTTTGCGCAAACATGATGTTTGACGTGTTTGGCCTAAATTTGCCCGACATCATGTTTGCGCAAACATGATGTTTGACGTGTTTGGCCTAAATTTGCCCGACATCATGTTTGCGCAAACATGATGTTTGACGTGTTTGGCCTAAATTTGCCCGACATCATGTTTGCGCAAACATGATGTTTGACGTGTTTGGCCTAAATTTGCCCGACATCATGTTTGCGCAAACATGATGTTTGACGTGTTTGGCCTAAATTTGCCCGACATCATGTTTGCGCAAACATGATGTTTGACGTGTTTNGCAGTCGAACCTCTTTATTAAAATGAATTAACTAAACCAGACTGCACGGATGTATTGCGTTTCAAGTATACATAAACAACATATTTTTATAAAATTGACTTACTTTAATTATTATTTTATGTTTTTACAAGCAATTGTCTAATTAATTTAATTGTTTCCACCGTTTTTTTTTAATATGTCAAAATTGTTTTGATTGTTTTACATGAATTAAAGTATCAATTAAGTTTAAGATCGAAGACGGTCAAAATTGATCTGGTGCCCATCTGCGGTCTACATTCGACAAACTATCCAAATTTCATAAAAATCAGATGAGTACTTTTGACGATATAGGTGTATTTAATTGTATGTTTGTTTGCATGTTGAAGAGAAACAAATGGTCGTAGATGGTTGAAACATATATGGGACTAACAATGGGCTAATTATGACCACACCATACAAATTTCATTAAAATCGGACGGGTAGTTTATAAGATATGATAGAAGATAATTGAGCGACAGACAGACACGAAACCAAAAATGTTCCCTTATGTCTGAAACGCATTTTTGAAATCGGAGACATATATTTATTTTCGTTTTTTTAAACGATCACATCTTCCGTTGCCTTTAGTAAGCTCAGAAGCAAAAATCAAAATAAATAAGATCCGCCTTTCTAATCTAGGTTGCAGTATTTTAAAGCTTTGTTGATACTAAATGATCTGAACTCTAAATAATTAACGACCATTTTTAGAAATTCAACATCAATTAAATTTTAAACAAAAAAAGAAAAAGAAAAAAAACGACTTAAATCTCTGACTGAGATAGATAAAGGGAAAGTTTTATAACATGCTCGGATGAACTTAATCTCCTTTGTTTGTGAATTTAAAAACAAAGTAAACCTTTCGTGAAATGAGTTAAATCCAGGGTTTAAACTATTTAAATTTTTAGTGCATTGTTCGATAGTATTGTATTATTCTGTCTTTTACAACACTAGTTTATACAATATTAAAGAAAGAATAACTAAATATTGCTATCATAAGTTTAATAATAAATTTGATAAATTAATTAATAATTATTACTTTTAACTCATGTTGGTAACATTATCATATTTATTCAGTAATACGTTCTTGTGGTCAATATCAGAAAAAATTATTTATTGTATAAACTGAAATATTTTTAAAGTTGGTTAATTTAAAACTTAGATTTCCGGATTTACTGAATATTTCTGTATGCCGCATCTGTTAACATACACATTAACACGATAAATACACATTAACTTGTTAAATACATAGAAATATATATTAACTAAGTGCATATAAATACATATTGCACGTCTGTTCAAGACAGTTTTTACAGGGACAAATCTATGTAATCTATATTTGACCCACTTCCCGACTACAGCCTAGTTTACATTGTTAGAGTAAAGGGTCGAGTGCACTAGCTTACTTTTCAGCACAAGGGACGGTAGAGTAAAATGGTGGGCTGCTTTTAGGTAGATTGACTCTAAAAGTCGTTTACACGTGCTTGAAATTGTAGCCAGTAAAGTGAGTTTATTACGTTATTAGTTCTGAATAATCCCGCAATTAATATATAGAACAGGTATCAATGTTAGGACGGACGTAGGGTGGGGGGTCTACTCGCCCGTCGGCGGTCGAGCTACTCTACCACCGCACTAGCTTATTTACAGGACTAATTTTTATCCACTATCCTCGACCGTTTACTATCCGTATCATTCTCTTAGGGCTAGTAGCTTGGTAGAGTGCTACTCGTCCTACCTACTCGACAGTTTACTGTACCAATTTACGCTAGGCTTATACATATAAATTTAAACATAATTCGAAAATTCAACAGATTATGTGTATTTCCGATGAAAATAAAATAATCAGTCATTAATTTTATCAAAACTTTGTTTTAATGAACACATTCTTTGAATTTTTTAATGATTTTACATAAAAGATTAATTATATCCACTTTTTCAAATGTGCTGTTAGCTTTGGGTATAGGACTATAAATACGTTTATTTTATTTTACCAAATGTTTACTTTTAATTCATTATGCTTATAAAATGAAAATAAAAATCGTAGCTTCAGTGAAAGAATAGCATCGTTAGGAATTCTTTGTTACTTTAGTAGAAACTAAACATTGATAACATAAAATAAACTTTAGCACCTTATAGCTTTATCGAAACACTGTAGAAATTCTTTCTTTGGTGAAATAATACGTCTTATCTTAGAGTTGAAGGATTATATAATAATTTTTCTTTAAAACTACTTCTAAGTTTAAATTCAATAAAAGTTTCATGCAACATACGAGGTAGAAAAATTATCTACATATACATACTTTTTCTTTTTATTAAACTTTTAAAAGAAAAAAAATATTAGGAAACTACTTAATTCAAAATTCCTAGTATTTAAAAGTGCTATTTGTAAAAGAAAGCATTAGTTTTAAGTTTTATAATTCATCTAGTTTTTAAGTGAATTTTTCTAGTTTTTTATGTAATTAATCTAGTTTTTATGTAAAATTTAAAAGGAACTATTTTGAAGAAACTGCAGAGAATAGAACATTTATTTTCAACGTTTTTCTTTATTTCTTTTATCTGATACATCATTCTTCATTTAATATTTCATTTCATTCCAATATTTTTTTAGGATTTTAATATTTACTCGTACTTACTTCTTTTATTTTCTGTTGCAGAATTTCCGTGAGCAGAAGATCGACGGTAGTTCGCTAAGTTTGCTGACGGAAGAGCACCTTACAGGATCCCTTGGTATGAAACTAGGTCCTGCGCTTAAATTGAAAACAATCCTTTCTGCTAAACTAGGACAGTGTGTGATTTGTCAGCATTGTGTTCACTGTCATCAGCAACCTCCTGACAAGTAGCATTAGAGGTATAACTAAATTTATTTAATAATAAAATAATAATAATAATAAGCAATCAAAATGAAAAATTATCGGTACTTCTTTAGATTGTTACTCCTCTATGTTGTTTTAGAATATTAGGTCCTGCGCTTAAATTGAAAACAATCCTTTCTGCTAAACTAGGACAGTGTGTGATTTGTCAGCATTGTGTTCACTGTCATCAGCAACCTCCTGACAAGTAGCATTAGAGGTATAACTAAATTTATTTAATAATAAAATAATAATAATAATAAGCAATCAAAATGAAAAATTATCGGTACTTCTTTAGATTGTTACTCCTCTATGTTGTTTTAGAATATAAATGACTTTGACTGAATAACTATTAAGACAAAGTGATGTTTAGTCCAATGTACTTTTGGACAAAGGAATATCACACTTCTATTTTTATAAAGGGAGTAACAGTCTAAAAAAGAAATTCCGTTCACCTTCTTTAGATTGTTACTCCCCTCTGTGTTTTTATAAGGGGAGTAACAGTCTAAAGTTGTGCCTATTAGGACTATCTGTGGGCTGCTTTTGCAAATCTCTATAAAGAGCCATAATTGAACATTTTATTTCCTTACAGAATCTGACAATTTAATATTGTACAATCGAAAAAAAACCTTATATATTTTTTAATACAAAAAAGCACTCTTTCCATGTAAAATAATACTTGCTTATTTATCAAAGCAGCTTTCGGCAGTTATAAAGCCATCATCAGTGCCGATTATGGAAGAACTAGAGTTACATTGTAAAAAATATGAAGTGGGTGAGTCATACAATGTCTGAGATTAATGTAAGACTCTTACGTCGTAAGGATTCTTAACTCTAGTTCTTCCATAATCGACACTGACACTGATGATGGCTTTATAAAAGCCGAAAGCTGCTTTGATAAATAAACAAGTATTATTTTTATTTTACGTGGAGAGATATTTTCTTTTTATTTATTGAGATGACCTCCATTAACGCTCTTTATCCCTTTTATATTTTGTTTAATGTGTTGATATCCATAATTTTTTTTCAAAGCTAGTTATCAATTTTAAATAGCTCCTTCCTCTCTCACCTTGTAAAAATTATATTCTGAAGGGAAATAAAATTTCAAAATTTTCTGGAAAGCGTATAATTTTGATTGCACAGAATATCTTAAGTGATCATTTGACGCAGAAGTTGTTGTTCATCGACGTTCATATTGAGATACAGTGGGACCTCCTTATACAGCGAAAATCTCTTTGTAATGATTTTTTTATGTCCCATGGATTCCCTATACTAAATGATGCTATAGTAAAAGAGATTCTATATAACGTAGTTTCTATATAACGTAGATTCTATATAACGTAGATTCTATATAACGTAGATTCTATATAACGTAGTTTCTATACAACAATATTTTTTTTCCGGAACCATCGAGTTCGTTGTATGGAGGTCCGACTGTATTCTTAGTTAGAATTTGCCTTTTGGGAAGAAAAATATTTTAATAAAGGCATTTTCGGGTCTAGATCGAAAACTAAGCATTTGCAGACCTACGTTTAGTTGACTTTTTCTTGCGTCAAATTTTCTATAAAATCAACTTGTCAATTGTCTATAAAAGCTGGGCTCCCTGTTTCTGGAGCACTCTATAATAATATAAATATTATATAATATAAATATAAATATATATAAAATATAAAACACTGTATTCCATGTAGAATATATGTAATTGTTTATATAATTACATACCTATACTAATAATAATTATGTGTAAAATACAATTCATATTATCATTATCTCTTTGACTACCAATCTATTTATCACATTTTATATTATCACAGTAAATATATAATAACTAATAAAAAATGTATTTCTGTTTTAGATTTAATTGGAAATGTCATCCTTGGTTTAACTTATCTCTATCTACCGATGCCTCAATTTTATCCTCTAGGTAGATTTATCAAATTAATCTCACCTCTGCCGAACTTCAAACGGCGTTAACATGGATCTAATTTGAAGTAAATGGTTTATAATTACATTTATAGTTTATGGCCCTGTTCTATTTTGTCGTTTTGTCTATTTATTTCTGGAGAAGAAAATTCTAACTCTTTATTATACCTTAAATATTTGTTAGAGAAAATTTGTTTGGATTTTAAGTTGGTTTTTGATTTTTATCAATTTCATTTCTACTAAAAATCAACATTTATGATTATTTTTGTCACTCATCACATATAAATAATTGATAATAATACAAAATGAAATGATGCATGTAAAAAAATGACAACGAAACTGTATAATTTTTAGGCATAAATATAGTAAATTATTTTTTTTCGGTATACCTTATTGCCTCTAATAATATAATACAAATTATTTTAATAATTGGACAACTAATATCCATCACAGTTGAATAATGTAATAATATTAAAAGAATACATTAAAAAAATTAATAATAATTATTAATTTATGTTTACACAAATTAATGCAATGTAAATTAATGTAATTTGTTTCATTAATTAATTTATGTTTACTTAAAATTTCTTATATTATTCCAGTTAAATATTCATCACACAATAAAAATCTCATCAAAAAGTAACAAAAATGAACTAATGGTGTAACGTACTTACTAAATTTTATTTTTAATTTAAAATAACCACTGATTATATTTTTTTATGTAAACAATGAACAAAGCATCATAATGTACATTGTATATGAATATAATGTATGTATTAAATTTTACATTTTGACGTGGAACTTTTTAACACACCGCCGCGGTTTGTTTTGAGAAAAAGATGTTTTAAATAATCTAAATCATTCATGATTTATGTCCTTTGGTATACTACTTATCATCTATGTAAACACGAATAAAATACTTTTACATAGAATACCCACATAATTGCATGATTAAAATTAAATGAGATTGTACAAATATCATTATGAAACATCCAATAATCTGACAATTCTCTATGATCCGATATAGCATGGCTCCATATGTGTCGGGTTAGAGAGACTCAACTGTACTCTATGTTTGTTTAAATAAATATTAATAATTTAATATTAAATNGGATACACTAATGTGCCCCGCCCAGTTTAGAAGCAAACATTGTTTCTTGACTTCAATCCCCTTTGGAAATCTCATTTAATGGTTAACTGGTCTCTATAGACATTCATAAGAAATGTCAATTAGATATTTGTAGTAGAGCACTTTAATCATACTAATTTTGAAACATGGTTGAATAACATAAATAAATAATACACAACATAATAAATATACACTTCAAACTAATTGTAATTTTTATACATATTACATACTTATATTTTTATGTCCATAATCATATTAACAAAATGTACAATGTATATTTAAGAAGAAAAGTATGTTTTTTATTGTATGCCCTTTTTAAAAATATATTATTATTATTTATGTGGTTTTTAAAAAAATGAAATAAGGATTCTTTATTGAGAATAATATCAAGTAAAATCGAACATTTAAAACAAGTCATAAAAGTGTAATTCCTATGTTTTAAGTAATTTACTATCTACTAACAGATGGATTACCACATTTTAAAAGAAAAGCAAAAAATGGACCCCCGCAAATATTAGCTGCTTACAATGCACACAAACAAATGACACGCAATGTGCCATGGAGATCACCTTTATCACTGTGTTCACTATGGAAGGTTTCTGGTCAAATTACTGATAAGCATTAAAGTCTCAGTTAATAAGAGGCAGCTACTCAATACTCAATAGCGCATGTGGTGCTGCCATAGAGGGACCTAGAGGGTGGGTAGAATATGAAGACTGTGCCTATTAGATCAGTTGTTTCCAACCAAAATTTATTAAAATCAGAACAACAGCTTTCTCATCTGGACTTGTTATATGGTTTCTGTTGCTATTATAATGAAAAAAATGAATACAAATAAACATTATAATAATACATTTAAGGAAATATAGTTTTAATTGTACAAATTTAAAATATCAGATGATACTTTATTGATCATGAAAATTTTAAAGTAATTTACTGTCTAATGAATCGATCATTTATCAGTGACAGTATTATATCATAATAATTACCTTCTAAAAAAACAATATTAATAAATTGCATTTAATAAATTGCCTTAAAATTGAATATTTTAATAAACGATTATGTTTTTATCTTGAAAGTTATAAATATGTATAAAACTAAATTAAATAACAATAATTATATACTGCAATTAAATATTGTATACATATTTATTTTCTCATTTAGATATATTATCAGTTTAATGTTTTTTTAATATCTACCTTTGTAAATCGTACTAAATTTTTGTTATAACATTTTTTATTGAGTAATTTAAACAAATATTTAAATAACCTTTTTTTTCCAAATTATACATTAACAATTTTTTTTAAGTAAATAACTTATTTATTACGTATCATCACATAATATCTGTGTATGTTGGTTTTAAAACAAAATGGCACTTCTTTAGACTGTCACTCCCCTTATAAAAACAGAAGAGTGATATTCCTTTGTCCCGAAGTACACTGGACTAAACATCCGTTTGTCTTAATAGTCATTTGTAAAAAGGAATTTATAAATAATTATATTCTAAAAAAATAACACGGGGAGTAACAATCTAAAGAAGTACCAACGACATTATTGGCACAGGATTCTATTTGGGAATAAGCCATTACTTAGCGTCAGTAATTGCTGAAATATAAGGTCTGTTCTTCCCAATTGAACTTGTAACTTATAATTATAATTTATGTATCATATAACTATAATTATATTAATAATCTAGCTGGGTTTCCGTACTTCGCTACGGAATGTGTTATTTTGATCAGTTATTATCATTATCATATAAAGTTTAATTTCAGTAAAGTGTTAAATATATGTATTTTTTGTTTGTTTTTAATTTAATTGGTATTGTTTGTAATATCGATCAAGAAAAATTCTTTTGCTAAGCGAGAATATTTATATGACCCCTCTCCCATTGATAAAATATATAATATGCCAAAACGCCCTAAACTAATACTACTACTACTGACTACTGCAAAAGCATCTGAAAATGTTAAATGTACAGTAGTAGTAATTACCCCTCCTTTAATGAAATCGGATGAATTAGAAATATCTTTAGGTGCAAATTTTAATATTAGGTGCTATCCTAAAAAAGAGCCCCAATGAAATAAAGAACCCTTTTCCAAAGTATTGACTTTCTTCAACTTAGTTTTAGAAAATCGGTTCAGACTCAATGTCTCTTCTATATTTTATCATTTACCCCATTTTCTCTTATGGGATTTAATTTTATAAAAAAAACATTTTTTCACCCAGGGAGGTAAGACACATGATGTTGAAGTGTGCCTAAAATATGATAAATTTCTATGTAAATGTATTTTTTTTTTTTATGCCTTAAAACCTATAGTTTAAATAATTAACAGCTAACTTTACATTTTATGACAATACAATAAACAATTAATTAGTAAATAACTTGGTACGTAGGCTTCCGCGGGTAGACTTGTAATAAATAGCTTGGTTTTCCGATGAAATCCGCGTCTCGAAGGGGATGAAGTCCGACGTTTCGCTTCCACTACTGGAAGCATCTTCAGGGGTGTGGTGCATCGTGGTGTTGACTCGAAGCAATCACAAGATGAACTGACG
>KZ651312.1:0-12852 GCA_001010745.2 Gerris buenoi | reverse complement strand
CTTGTACCCCGTACCCCTGGGTACCGAAAATAAAATTTCGAAAATTCATGTAGACAGTGACCTTCCCCTTGCTTTGAAGGTCAAGTGTGCAAATTTTCATCAAGATCGGATTAAAACAGTAGATTTGTATAAAAGTCATACCCACATACTTACATACATACGATATTTTTCCACTTTACCCCCCTCCTTAATGAAAATATGACAAAACTATACATAACAAATATTAATGTACTCTCAAAGAGCTTTTCAACGATATGCATCATGAAGGGTATTTATTACTTTGACCCCGTATTCATCACTTGTACCCCGTACATGGGTACCAAAAATTAAATTTCGAAAAATCATGTAGACAGTGACCTTCCCCTTGCTTTGAAGGTCAAGTGTGCAAATTTTCATCACGATCGGAATAAAACTGTAGATTTGTATAAAGGACATACCCACATACTTACATACCCACATACATATCCACATCCACTTTCATATTTATATATATAGATTTTAATCTCAGAGGAAGGAAGGGGTGGAGGGAATAGTACTATAGAATCTGGGTCTAAAAAAGTGGTTCATTTTGCTACCCCCATATACTAACACTTTCAAGCGGCAGTTTGGAGAAACAATATCGATAGCTCGATGAAAACTCGAAATTTATCTGATATTTGCTGATAAGAATAAGTGATGTTTTCTTACGACATTTAATATTTTTATTGCTAATACAATTTTCTTTATAAATATGTACTTTAATGTTTGTTGTTAACCTTATTAATTATCTAAAGGCAGTAACCTCGTTAGTAAACGTTTAACAGTTCCTAGAAAACCAATAGCAATCTTCTTTGAGGGGGGTATCAAGTAAATGCTAGTGATAAGGATTTTCTTGACATCCGTCTGTGGGGACAGAAAGGCAAGGAATAGACCAATAAGACAAGGACCAGTGACGACGTGATCAATTAAGTTCGGATTGAGCTCGCTTGAAAGTGTTAGTATATGGGGGGAGCATAATGAACCACTTTTCAAATCGCATTGCTTCCTCTACCCCTTCCTTGCTCTGAGATTTTGATGATAATTAAATGTTACAACTCTTAACAACTAATAAATAGAATCACTCTTCTATTTTTATAAGGGGAGTAACGGACAAAAGAAGAACATTTCGTACACCTTCTTTAGATTGCTACTCCTCTCTGTGTGTTTATAAAGAAAGTAACAGTCTAAAGAAGAACATTTCGTACACCTTCTTTAGATTGCTACTCCCCTCTGTTTTCTTTATAACGGAGTAACAATCTAAAGAAGTGCCTAAATAACTTTAACGCTAACTTAGTTGAGTGTCAATCAAAATTACATCTGGGACGTATTTGAGCAGCTAGAAAAGGGTTTTTGAGTCCTGCTAAATATTTCAGTCTGGTGGTTCTTCTATTATGGCACTTACTGTCATATTGTATTATCTGTCATTGGCTTTTTCGACCAAAAAAGCCACAACCCAGCCTTACTTGATTTCGAACTCATCGTATTTTTCAGGGTGTTGTTCGTTTTTTTCCAATCAAAACTTATATTATTATGGAAATGTGAACAGCATCCAAAAGTTGTAACAGACCAAGTTTACCTCGAAGATTGGGATCTACGTCTTCCAAATTCCAATTTTATCTTGGAATGTACACGAAGGTAATAAATGAATTTGAAAGTCTAAATAAACTTGAATAAACACTAACTTATTTCTTATTTACCATGGCTAAATAAAATTTATAATAGGACACTAACGAACCGATTTATCGATGCAATCTTAATAAGAAATTATATAAATTTTCTACTAAATGTGTACATTTGTACACTAATTTTTATATTAAAGATTGATCTTAAAAGCAAATGAATTTGAAGAGGGATTTTTCTTTTTTATAAAATAAATATAAACACAAACATGTATATACACGTTTACAGAAATGAGTATTTAAACTTTCCCGCGAAAATCTAGATATGCTGCGCGCAAAATAAAGCCTCTCGGCCATTATCAGTGCTAGAAAACGTTAAAGGCAAAGCCCTACCCAAGGCAGATAAATTTAAACGCAAAAAGACCTAGGCGAATAGGGTCTGAGGGATAATATGGTACCGACTTTTGTCATATGCTGAATGTGGTTTCCCCTTTTTTTTGTCCAAAAGCAATAATAAAAAATGAACCTAAGAATAATATAACATATGTCGAGTCAAATTCTTCTTATACATATTCATATCTATAGAGAGAATAAAGCAAGTGATGTTAACATCTATATATTTCAACATATTCATTTCTCATCTTTGTAAAAAGGGTCGAGAGAGCAGTGGTTTCTGGACAGAGTTATCCCTTTGGGCGGGGGAAAGGGCTGAAGGGGGGGGGGGTTCAAGTGTTCTTACTTTATATGGAAACAACTTGCTAACTTCAGAGAGAACTTTGTAGTCATCTTTTCCTATTAAACATTTTACTTCATATAATTTTTAAACTCTTGTTTATTAAAATTTCTAAAGTACTAAATTGTAAATTTGATTATCCTAGAGTTGCGATGCATAATGTACTCGCGGAGAATTGTTCTCTTATATCGGCCATGATTTTCTGGTGAAAATCTGCATTTTCTTAATCAACCTAAAAAGAGGTTTAACATAATTTTATGTAGCATGCCATATACTATAAATATGGAATTATTTTTGAACACCGTCATTTCAGTCATATTTATTGCAAAGCTTTTGTTAGTTACATATTCTATTCCTGCTCTTCAAAACATTTAAAATGAGTTATGGCATGTCAAGCTGACTAAATACTTGTGCTTTAGTTATCTGCAATATTGGCCGGCATCTTTAATTTCGCGCTACAGACCTTTAAAATGACATGCTGACTAAAAACTTGTTCTTTAGTTATCTGCAATATTAGCCGGCATCTTAAATTTAAAGTTATTAAATATTCTGCGATGCTGCGAGCCGAATTTCGTACACAGGCACTAGTTCTTGGCTGAAAAATATGCGAAATACGCAGCGAGCCAAAGTTTGCTAGATAGATGAATAAGGCGGTTGAATATGTATAAATAGAGAAAGAAGTACCTGAGTTTGGCAGGTTGGTAGTTGGTGTACCAAATCAGTTTGATCCGTGACTTGATGAAGAATGATGGTTGGAAGTTGCGATGGGCAAGCTTCCTAGACCAAACACTGGTGTGATAATGAATCCTGAATTAAATCGATGATGATGGTGACTGTGGTGAAGGCCGTCATCAAAATGATGAAGGATGGTGGTATTATGTCGCTGACGGATATCATCCCAGCAATGCGCGACAGATATCATAGTGTTTGACCATCGACCAGGAGAAGTGTTGCTTGACAGAGGTCACTAGTCACTATTGGCACTACTGCTAATAGTAACTAATTCAAATAGTTGGTTGTTTTGACTGAGATTTTGTGGTACCACTTCATAATTATGACTAGAGAGGTTAATAAAATGTAACACAACAATATTGTCACCACAATTTTTAATAATAAATAGACGCGTTTCGACTTATAATGTCATCATCATTATGCGTGTTAACTTAGTAAGAGTAAATACTGTACTTATTTATAGTACAGTATTTACTCTTACTAAGTTAACACGCATACTGATGATGCCATTATAAGTCGAAACGCGTCTATTAATTATTAAAAATTGTGGTGACAATATTGTTGTGTTACATTTTATTAACCTCTCTAGTCATAATTAGTAACAATTCACACATGAGCGGGCGAGATCAGGGATAGGTAGGAACATGTAATCATCAAAAACATCAGCTGTTGTTTGTTAACTCTCAATCATCGAGTTTAAAGCAAATTTAAAACAACAACTGATAAAAATATAAAGAAAAATATGAGGTATAAAGAACTTAAATTAAATTAAATTAAAGGCTTGATATAAAAAGGCAAATATAATAGGCAGATATTTAAAGAAAAAGCAAACTTCAAAAACTAAATAAAAAAACGTCTAATGGCATGAACACTTAATATATCTAAATATGTTATTGCTTCTAAACATGTTTTTATATTTAATTATTTTATACGGCATTTCTTGATGATCGTTATTTACAAAATTTATTGCAGTATGTATTCAAAAGTAGTTGTGAATGCATTTACTTATTATCAGAGACGGGAAAAGTCATAAAAGGGTTTTTTTTTTTTTTTTTTTTTTTTTTTTTGTTAAAGCAAAGTTTTAGATTTAACATTTGTGGTCCGGCTCCAGGTAAAAGTGCAGGTAAAAAAAACAGGTAAAATGCACAAAAAAAACCCTTACACCGGCTTAGTGAAAGGCCTGGGCTCTTAATTCACTGACCACTTTCTGACTTAACTAATGCGCTTATGCTATGCATATATATCGTACAACCAGAGAGTCATCCCTGATTCCCGGGATTGATAACTGATGGGATTGGGTTATCAGTTTAATAGTTTCAGAACTATGACTATAGTTTTTTATATTTTTTTTTTCAAACCAAAATACTCTAAACTAACCTAAACATTCAACATGGTATATAATATGTATATGTTTAATAATGTTTATATACAGATTATATGTATATAAATTAAATCATGTTTCCAAAATTTATAAGAACACTCTATACTCTAGACTTTTATTTTGAATCAATATAGCCGTTTGAATTATTAAATGTGTCTGTTTGTTGCGATAAAATAACGAATCATTTTCAGATTCATATAAAAATTAAATATCATTGTTTCAAGTTTTAGTTGATCAATATAATAAAAAAAACTAATTAAATTATTCAGATTTAATTAATTAAAATTAACTTCCCATTGTTAAGAGGAACAAGGGTACCAAATAATTGAAAAACAATAATTAAAAAACTTTTCGACCATTGCTTGATCAGCCATATAATATTTATATGGTCTTTTTAAGGGAAAATATTGATGCAATATAACCAATATATAAATATGGTATACAACCAAATAAATTATTATAATATTTTACAATATAAAATAAATAAATAAAACTTTATTTGTATAAAATATTACTCCACAATTATTTAAAAAAAAATCAAATATATTTAAAAACTAATACTTCTTTTTTGGCTACATTTATACATATACAGATTTTATTTTAATAATTTATAATTTATTTTCCCATATAGAAAATATATTATGTAATATGTTTTTAATTAAGTTTGTAAAAATTAAATGAAAAGTTTGATTTTATTTTTATTCCAGATAAAAAATTGTATTATTCAGAATAATATTAAACCGTGATTTTTCATTAGATGGATGAGATAGGTGTAGAAAAAAAGCAATTACATTATTGTAGGAGACGGCGCTAGCGAAACGGCGCGGCGCTAGCGATTCATGCCTTTAACACCGGACACAATTTTGATTTTAACAATACCAAAATCCTGGATTATGAACGTAATACAGACAAAAGAAGGATATACGAAGCATTTTTTATTTATAAAAATTCAGACATCAGTATCAATCACAAAACAGATGCCAGCCATATAAACAAAAATATTTTAAACTCTTACAACTTTATTTATAACATATTTGACGCTCTCCCATAGAGGAAGTTTTTATATTTAAAGACTGCAAAATGTAAGTAATATGATATCAAAAATTGTTTTATTAGAGATAAGATAGAACTAATTACACTATGGAATTAAAGATCAATTATACAGATCCATTGTAACAGACCAGTTTCCACAATTTAAACTATTGTATAAAGTACATGTAATTGATTGATGGTTTGCTTTGTTTTTATATATTTTAGTTATTAAAATGGACTGAGGATGACCTTATTTAGGGTCGAAACGTCTCCTACAATAATGTAATTGCTTTTTTTCTACACCTATCTCATCCATCTAATGAAAAATCACGATTTATACAAATACAGAAGGTGTCAATAAACCTAAGATTTATTATTTATATAATAATATTAAAGTAAATGAAAAATAAGCTAAATAATAAAATAACATATTTGGGCTATTGAAGCAAATATTTGTTATTGGAATTCAAATGTGTACAGACTCTTATTCGATCGTCTTGCAGAGTCCTGATTATCTGTCATCAAAAAGTACAAAACAAACAAAAGCGAATGACTTATAATTACTTTAAGGAAAATTGAATGTTTGAAGAAAAAAAGATAAGCTCTTGCAGAATCCGTGTATTTCATCTACTGTAGTACATTTAGAATAATCTTTATTACAGTGCACCACCCTTCCTAAAAATGAGTCTAATTTCTTTGACCTTGTTAGTTTATTGCCTCAAAAAATTAAGTATGGGGGAATTTATCCTATTTAAAACCAATGTATTTGTAAAACACTCGCTCGCTCATTAGAGATTATCAGCAATTCCCAAATATCATACTGGACTCTATTACATTTCACTGAAATAGTTCAAGATTGTTCTTTCAACTAATCAAGACCTATTATAAACCTAGTTATAAATTTTCACATGAATATATTAAATTTTATTACTTATAATAAAATAAGGAATTAATCAATCTACAATAATTGTTAGGCCAAAATTCGGTTGTTTATTAGACCAATTTAAAGCACAGAGAAAGTATTACATTAGGGTTTTCTGCATAAATTTAGTTTGCCTTTTACTAAGATAAATATATCCAAAGTTTTTGCGATACCTTGAAATGTACGTGATAAACGTAATAGAGGAAGATTCATGCCTAGTCTAGTTCGGTAAAGACCACGCCCTAGCTTGTCTTACCTGTCACGTAGATTTCATCACTCTCCTAGACTCCTGCTTACATTGACAAATGTCAGATGTCGACTCTAACCAGACATAAACTTAAATCACAAGCGACCTAGTTCCAAAGTTACATTTCTACACATGCGCGAATAAAGCAAAAGTAAGTGTTTACACTGAGAAATGTAAACACATGCGTAGATATTTTACTGAAAAAAGATAATTTAGAAACACGATAAAATAATTACAGTTCTTCGTTTATATCTTACCTTCTACAGCTGTGTGTATATAAAAGTTTTTTCTTTTTCAAATTTTAGATATAGGTAGACTCAGCATTTGAATAAATTTGAGTTGCACAGTATACGAGTATAAGTTTTATCCGAAACTTGGTCGAAACAATATGTTTACAATAAAAGTTCCTCGAGGTAAATGTTATTTTTTTCATTCGCTATAAAAGTTTTTAATAAATAAATAGCAAGAAAATAGTTCCACTTTGTAAAAAAATATAGTTTATTAAAAAAAAACCATCAAGTAATTTATTTCCGTTTTGAAGCTAAAACCTAATTTAAAATAAGAGACAAGTTTATTTTCTTCTGTCTCAAAATTGTTTAATATTGATTTAAAGAAAATGCACAGCAAAAGTGTTTTGGGACACCTCAATAACTTTTTAGTTTATTAACGGAGAAAAACCAAACTCATGAAATGTTTATAAGGCATAAAGATGTACGTTTTAGTGTATGGGGAAACTTTGCTACCCCCTCCTTCCCCTAAATTGGGAAGCGGCTCAATAATTTAAAATGCAAACCACTACCACGTGAAACCTCATTTATAAGGTCTTGATATAAGAATTAGAATACCATTGCAATCCTGTTTGATATGGTGACAAATCAAAATTGACCAAAGTGAATTGGGTAATCTGTCACCATACGGTGTTTTAAAGAGGATTGGTATAGATTTTTTTATTATCTTATAAAGTCTTTCAAAATTAGGTGTCGTTCCTTAGGGGTTTACCTTAAATTTTTGAGCTAGCTCTAAGAAGTGCGAACAGGCTTTTCTAAAGTGTGGGGACACTCTAATCAATTTGTATGTTGCTTGGCCTCTACCTCCAAAATTAGGTTTTGGGGAGAGCTCAAGAAATTTAAAGAACCCCTACCAAGTGACACCTTATTTTAAAGGCCTAATAAAAATAGAAAAACAGCGTAAATTAGAGGACTCTATATCAATAATATTCAAAATGGTGGCCGATTAAATCATTTACTTTGGTCAGTTTGAATTGCAGCCATTCCAGATAGGATTGTGATAGCGACTTAGGATTGTGATAGCGATTTTTTATTAAGAAAATAAAATGCGTTCAGCTCAGCTGGCTTATATAAATATTTTAGTGTTGAGGTCATGGTTATGCGGTGTCTGGGTCAAATATAGATTACCGTTTTGTCTCGGAGAAACATGCGAAGGAATAAATCTCTCGTTAAAATAATTAAAAGCGTGTTAGGGCAGGGATATTCTTGAGTTCAGCTCGCCCTGTCCATATCTGCTTATTCGTTGTGAATGCTCTGGTGTACAACAACAAACAAGTAACATAATGACACTCACTCAAGTAAATAAAAAGTGTAGTAATAAGTAATTTTAGGTTTAAAAGTTTAAAGACATTCCAGATAAATGAAAGTACGTAAAATAGAGACGACCATAGGAGAATCTGATTAAGGTTGGCCCTAGCTAAGCGCGGCTCTAGCTCTAGCTAAACCCAATCTTTACCTCTCTCGTTAAAATAATTAAAACAAATTTGGATGGCCCCATCAGTTTAATTGATCGTGAATTCGAATTTCACGAACATTGAACAAATAATTGGTAGAATAAATTGGTTTGAAACCTTTGATCACCACAAAAAGACCAAGAAACCACTTTCCAATCAAAGACCATAGCCAAACCATTAGAATCACTTTCAAATTAGTCAAAAACTGTCTGATATAATACAACTATTATATTATATAATACGATTAGCTTTTTTGACGCCTTATTTAATGATTTAAAACAATGATAAATGAATAATTATTAGAAAAGATGGAAAAAAATCGAAATTTGTAAATAAAAATATTCTTGTCCAATCTTTTAAAAATTGATAATTCCACAAATCCGCGTAGCACACAACATGCCTCTTAATCCATTTGAAGTGAAAGAATTCGGTAAACAATGAAATTCTAAAATACTAACTACCAGCTCAAATTACCCTTACCCGCCCTCAGGCCAACTGACTGGCTAAAACATGTTTGTATTTTGTGAATTATTATTTTTAAAATGTCTGAAATGGGTAATATGTAATTTACATTTTATATGTAGCTAGCATACCAAAAGCCAGAAACGTAAGTTTTCTTATATTGAGGTGAATAAGTAAGCTATAATTCGTATTCTGAGTAATTTTCATAAAGAGGTTATTACTGCAGACATCAAAAACAGGATCTAATTTTGTCATAAAAAAAACTTAAAATATGTACTTCAGAAGGTATAACAAAGTACCAATTGTTTTACTGTACTAAACTATATTATGCTTTTATCACCTCTGTCTATTTTCACTCCGTCATAATGTTATTCTAAACATTTTATCGTTTTTCGTTTAAGCTAAATCCAAACTAACAAAACATAAATAGAACATTAATGACATAACCACATAGTAACTATGACTATAACAATGAAAACTAATCATAATGGTAGTGGCTTAGTGTTAATGCCACAATACGCTACCATAATAAACTAATAACAATACTATAAACCCAAATATGTGAGACTTGTTCCGACATGTTAATCTGGGTGTAAAAACGTCACTCTAATAAGCCACAAAATTAGTCAAAAATCTCTTATTATTAATCCAATAAGTATTTTTAGATCAAGGAAATCTTTTAAAATTTGGTCATTAGCTCGTTAAAATTTCAACGAGCGCTAAAATGCCAAGGCTACTAAAAAGCGCTTAAAATGCTAAGAGAGCGAGGAGACCTGGCCTGGCAAAGAAACCACATATAGGCTCTTTTTTACGATTCCTAGCCGATGCCATATTGCTGGGAACCAATAAATTAAAGTGCTTTATACTATATCTACATCTAGAGAAATTTACAGATCAAATATTAGTTTTTATTTATTAATAGCATTTAACCTGCGCGGAGCAAGGGACTCATGCTAGGAATAAGTGGCTATGTTTTCTAGACTAAGGGATTAAATGAAAAAATGCCTTAATAGATCTGTTTTCTGGACCAGGAAACAGGAACTATATCATACATAATTCATTCCATTGTTATGAATAAAGTACCAGTTTACCAAGTACAGTTTGGAGGCTATTTAGTACACGCAAAAATGCCTCTACTTTATTATCAGGCACGTTAAAAACCCATAATAAAAAATTATCCAAACTAACTTAAATTTTATATATCTATATAGATGTGTAGGTTAGATTGAGAAAAATATAAAACGTGGTTTACAACAGAAAGCCTGGCATGTTGACTTCAGATGCAGACATTATATAATGTCATATTATATAAGACATAATATATAAGAGTTATATTTATAATGAATCCAACAAAATTTATGTTAAAAAAACTGGCATTTTATTGAAATTCCCATCAAAATTTATAATAATCAAAGAAAACTATAACAAAAAAGGATATATTGCTACAGCACAAAAGTCTATTTAAAACAGGTCTGGAGACACTGCTATTATAAAGTCACTATGAAGAACATTAATCAAGTTTTAATTTATTGGTTTTTAATAATATGGTTTTAGCTGGGATGGCAAAAAAACAAAAACAAAACGTGGGCTGTTTGCAAGGGCAGGCCTCCCCGCTCCCTTAAATTGAAATAAATTAAACACCTTGTAAAAATCATAAGTTTGAATGTAAATTCAAACGTTTAGAAATATAAAATAACACATGGTAAATGTAATGAGTAAATTGGAAAGGAAATGAACTACAGGAAGGTAATATATTAAAACCTTTATGCCGAATTAGACAGGCCAGGGTTAAGAAGAATCAATCTTAAGATCAGAGACAATTTAAATAGACTTATCAAACCACTAAAATAATATGATAACGATATCTACTCACGAAACAATTTGAATAATAAAACACGCGATAAGAGAGTAAAGACTTCAATGTACAACATGAAGTTATAAACAATATAATTGGATTGTGTTGTCATATTTATTGAATCTAAATCTCAATACTTTATTTGTCCTTGATTTACAAACATGGGGGTGAAGAAGTAAATGAGCTAATTATTTTAAATAATTTTTTACTTTCAATGTTGTAGATCACTTATTAGTTTTAAAAGAATAAAAGAAAATTTAAAACAAACAACTTATAAATTCTTAATAGGGCACTTATTTAGATTGTTACTCCCCTTATAAAAATAAACAGAGGGGTGTAACAATCTAAAGAAGGTGCACGGAATGTTCTTCTTTAGACTTTTACTTTCCTTATAGAAACAGAAGTATGATATTCCTTTGTCCCCAAATACGTTGGATTCAACGTCCCTATGTATTAACAGTTATTTAGTCTGTCATTTATAGTCTAAAGAAATGTAGGGGAGTAACAATCTAAAGAATTACCCTTAATAGAATATATGGAATAATTCATGGTTTATTCAGAGATTTTTTCATGGTAAATAAGACTCAAAGAGTTTGTTTAAATTCAAGAAAGTGGATAACATGGTCTACATGTATATTTTAATTCATATTAACTATTCAATTATATCGATAAATGATTATATATTTTATATTAATCAATTATTAGTTATTAGTATAACGGCAGCAGAGTCATGACAAGAGAGATCATCTTGAAGGAATAACAGGAACTATCTCTACAAGTAAATTGAAAATTTGTTTATTTTACAAAGCAGCTTTCATCCTTCTTAAAGTGAATGGAACTACGAGTAAATGTCAGTGCCGAAATACGGAAGGAATAAGTCATGAAGCTCAGTTGGAGTTACCTACATTGATAATATGAATTAGTGAAAAGTGAGTCTACTTCATGTCAAAGCTCAACATGAGTCTCACTAGTGAGTCTGCGTCTCACAAGTTAGTATAGAATCTTTAATCTTACTAAGCCAACACGACTCACTACTCTTACTCATTACTATTACTAGAAGCAAACTAATTTGAAAACCAGCACTTATGTGTTATACATTATACATGCAAGATAATTATATCTATTTGTTGACTTAAAGGCATTAAGGCTACAAAGGGACGACTGCTAAATGATAAGGTATGACGTAGAGTCAATTTCTTTTGCTTTTTAAGATAATTGATGGGAACTATTTGAGGATAACTGTTTGCACTATATGCCTACGTATCTTAGGCACTTACAATAATTGTAAATTAAGCTTCTCTTTAAATAGAATTGGACGTATTGTTCACATTTCCTATGTATCAATATAGATGATAAGTAATTTAATATGAGTACTCCACTAAAGCGCTACATTACAATATCATTCTTGACTTTATACGTCCTCTTCATTTAGATAAAAGCGAAAAAGGATTATATATTCCATGTTATAGTTCTTGAATTTACTTATACATACCTTTAAACATCAAAATAATGAGTTTATTATACACTATAATTTTAATTGTTACACGTAATTAACAATATAAATTAGAGTAATGATAGAAACCGAAAAAAAAAATAATATGTCTTTAACGAAAACTAAACTACGTCGACGAAATTAAAATATAATATGTGGAAAGGCGTTAGTACCTTTACAGAAGTATAACCTGAATTACAATGATGGGAAATAACACCACTATTATATATTTGTTACTATCACAATTATAAGTTCACTATTTTCATCTTAGACCTTAGGAGTTGACTGAAAAAAAAATTCAGTGGTTCTGAAGAATTTTTGTAGTTCTGTAAAATCATAAAACCGAAAAAAGTAAAGCGAGGCTTAACTAACAGTCTTCGAAGAAAAGGAGGCAAAGAGAGAGGCACAAGAGCAAGGTCAGGGAGAGGAAGGGGGAGGCAGGGACCTCGCAAGGGGACTCAGCTTCCCACACCTCGACCCATATCCAAAGGCCATCTAAGGGACTCCAGGTCGGACTTAAAGGAAGGACCTCGGCTAAGGAGGACTTTCCAACCCTTGAGGAGGCCAGCCAAGCAGATAGGACGAGAGCACCCCACGCCCCAAGGAAGACGACGAGAG
>KZ651311.1:601246-620187 GCA_001010745.2 Gerris buenoi | reverse complement strand
CATAGTTTGATGCGCCTAGTCTGAGTTTGAGGTAATAAGCGCATAGTTTGATGCGCCTAGTCTGAGTTTGAGGTAATAAGCGCATAGTTTGATGCGCCTAGACTGAGTTTGAAGTAATAAGCACATAGTTTGATACGCCTAGTCTGAGTTTGAGGTAATAAGCGCATAGTTTGATGCGCCTAGTCTGAGTTTGAGGTAATAAGCGCATAGTTTGATGCGCCTAGTCCGAGTTTGAGTTAATAAGCGCATAGTTTGATAGTTAGGTGTTCTAGTGTTAAACGTAATGATTTGAACTATTTGACAATTTTTTAAATTATCTCTTTTTACAATTAATTTTATAATTAGGTGGTCCTAATGGCGCAGAGACGATATTTGATGTCCTACAAAGTCAAAAAGAATTGACATTATCCGATGGTAAAAAATGAAAATATTTATCTACCACCCCCTCCTCCCCTTATCAATATTGAATATCAATGCCATCGTGGAGTGGCCAAAAACCATCTTGTCTTTGGCAGCGAAAATTGTAGTGCGCCAATGCTGCCATCACTCGACAGATTGTTGCATTAACATGTCCGACCCATTTCCTTCTAGACACCATTTCCTTAAGAAGACAGGAAAATCAGGTGTGATAAATAAGGGTTAATTACTCGGGCTCAAAATAGAGCCTCACCTCCGAAAATTGAGTAACTGAACTGATTGGCTTGAATTCGGTGAGTTGATGGGAAAGAGCTCAAATAACAAAAGTTATATAGTGCATACATAAAAAATATGTATCACTCGAAGTTTTTGTGAAAAAAAGCGTTGTAAAATTAATCTCATGTCCACCAGAATTAAAATTTCTTGTTGTAACTCTACAATATATTTGATTTTAGTGTTGCTCATGTGTTAAAAAAATTTTGAATGGTTAAAAATGCTTTCTGATGATTCCCGGGGTTATTTTGAGCGAAGGAATTTCCACCCCCGACAAGGGGTGGCAACCGCCCCTGGGGTGGAAGCGCACTATATTATTACTTTAGTTATTTGAGCACTTTCCCATCAACTCACCAAATTTCAAGCAAATCAGTTCAGTGCCTCAAATTTCGGAGGTGAAAACCCCGAGTAACTGGCCTAAAAGAGGATAAACATTGTCGGTACGCAGAGTGAAGAAGTGGGGGGACCTCTAATTCCTACTTTTCTACCCTACATCGGATGGAATCTCAATCCGACCGCCCTGTCTGGTTTCACCCCCCATACGTGACCAGGAACGTGAGTATTTGGCCGACGGGGCATAGCCCCTACTTGGGAGGAGTCATGCCCCTTTAAGACAAAATAAAATGTATAAAACTCTTCTTCACTTTCAGGGCCCGAAACATTCAATTGAAAATTATATTTACCCGTCAAAAATAAAAAAAAAAAACGACTCCGATAATTATATTTTTTATTAAAATTTGAAAATATTATGACAGATTGTATGACTTGATATAATGCAAGTGACAGGTCGAATAACTGTTTAATATTTTGTTTTTTCGTCGTTGAAATATTTCGTGGTTCCAGAGAAGTAAATTTAGAGTTACAAAGCACCTCCTTAACTCCAAGACCTTTGATTGAACAAACTCAGAAGTAGAAAAGAATCTCGCAACCACTCTGCACAAAGGTTTGTAACTCCATCNAGAGTTACAAAGCACCTCCTTAACTCCAAGACCTTTGATTGAGCAAACTCAGAAGTAGAAGAGAATCTCGCAACCACTCTGCACAAAGGTTTGTAACTCCATCCACCAAAATACAATTTAAAAATATATTGTAACTTTTTAGATAAAAGTTTTGGTAAATTTGCATTATCTTACCAACTTAGTTTTAAGCAGTCCCGTGGTCAGTTTTTATATTTTTTCCATTTCACAAATTCGATTTTTAAAACATGTATTTTTTGGTAAAACTACAGTTATCAAGCCACCCAAGAAAAAAGGTTAGAAAATTGGGGGAGGGGAGCTCATTTGAAGGTACTGTTTAATCAAAGGGATATCACCTCTAAAATGTATTTAATAATAATTATATACATATAATCTGTCAAATGTATAAATCTTAAAAATTAACTCTTTTTGACAATAAAATATAATCTCTTAGAACTTTTAGTGGTAAATTTGCACTTGAGCACCCACTTATTTATAATTGTCCGATTGACTTCGGGTTTTTTTTAAACTGTTCCTTTTTACAAATTAACAACTATTTACCTTGTACCGTGTCCATAAAATCAATAGTTTCTTTAAAAAAAATATATAAAATATCCACTCACGTACATACGGGAAATGTTGGGAATGGGGGGTTTCTAAGGGTGGGGGGATCACTCAAGATAGCTTAAAACATCAAAACTGGTGGTATAAACACGTAAAACAAAATAATAACTATATATTTATCGAATAATTTAAATAATTCAATAGATATTGTATAATTGTGATAGCGCGATGTTTATAACTCATCATGTAAACAAAACAATTCTTCGGATTCTTCTTTAAAAAGAAGATTGAATTGCGTTTTTTTAATTCCAGCAGACAAGAACACTCGCATACATACGGTATTCCAAGACATTGTACAATTGATATGATTAATCGATTATTACTTGTATATCGATATTTACATATAAATACGGATCTATAGATACGCAAATGTTATTATTTATAAATTGATATATTTTTTTGGTTGTCATGGCATTAATTGAATTATTTGTCTTTTTATTATTTTTTTGCATTCTGTCTATTTTTCATCATGCCTCGAACCAATCCATGGTTAGAGCTGCAGGATGTTATGGGGCCGGCATCTTCTTTCCCTTCGTACATAAGAAAGTTGTTTTGGACAACAAAATTTATGTACGTAGACCGGGTAAAATTAATTACATTTGGGTACGTCAACGGTGTTCATCCCGAAGTGTTACACAAAGGGATAATGTTTACCGCAAAAATTCCGTTTGAAAAACAAAGCCATTATTTGTACACCATTGAACAATTGTACAAATATTGGGATGATCCGGTCCACGGAAGGGAAAGAAGATCAAGATATTACGCCTACGACGTAATTATGCGCCGAGTAACTGACCTGAATGGTAAAATTCGGTAATTTATTTTGCCTCACTATAATAAAACAGTTCTTTTCAGAACTACCAAATAAAAAATGAACCCATTGGGTCTAAATAAGATCACACTTTTGTGTACAAAAGTGTGATGTTCCTTAGTCCCAATGTACATTAGATGAATATCCCTTTGTCTTAATGGATAATAAGACAAAGGGATTATCCCTTTGTCTTAATGGCTATTAAGACAAAGGGATATTCCCTTTGTCTTATTATCCATTAAGACAAAGGGATATTCATCTAATGTACATTGGGACTAAGGAACATCACACTTTTGTACACAAAAGTGTGATCTTATTTAGACCCAATGGGTTCATTTTTTATTTGGTAGTTCTGAAAAGAACTGTTTTATTATAGTGAGGCAAAATAAATTACCGAATTTTACCATTCAGGTCAGTTACTCGGCGCATAATTACGTCGTAGGCGTAATATCTTGATCTTCTTTCCCTTCCGTGGACCGGATCATCCCAATATTTGTACAATTGTTCAATGGTGTACAAATAATGGCTTTGTTTTTCAAACGGAATTTTTGCGGTAAACATTATCCCTTTGTGTAACACTTCGGGATGAACACCGTTGACGTACCCAAATGTAATTAATTTTACCCGGTCTACGTACATAAATTTTGTTGTCCAAAACAACTTTCTTATGTACGAAGGGAAAGAAGATGCCGGCCCCATAACATCCTGCAGCTCTAACCATGGATTGGTTCGAGGCATGATGAAAAATAGACAGAATGCAAAAAAATAATAAAAAGACAAATAATTCAATTAATGCCATGACAACCAAAAAAATATATCAATTTATAAATAATAACATTTGCGTATCTATAGATCCGTATTTATATGTAAATATCGATATACAAGTAATAATCGATTAATCATATCAATTGTACAATGTCTTGGAATACCGTATGTATGCGAGTGTTCTTGTCTGCTGGATTTAAAAAAACGCAATTCATTCTTCTTTCCGAAGAATTGTTTTGTTTACATGATGAGTTATAAACATCGCGCTATCACAATTATACAATATCTATTGAATTATTTAAATTATTCGATAATTATATGAAGTTATTATTTTGTTTTACGTGTTTATACCACCAGTTTTGATGTTTTAAGCTATCTTGAGTGATTCCCCCACCCTTAGAAACCCCCCATTCCCAACATTTCCCGTATGTACGTGAGTGGATATTTTATATATTAAAAAAAAAAACTATTGACTTTATCGACACGGTACAAGGTAAATAGTTGTTAATTTGTAAAAAGGAACAGTTTAAAAAAAACCCGAAGTCAATCGGACAATTATAAATAAGTGGGTGCTCAAGTGCAAATTTACCCTTTTAGTTTCTAGACTATTTATCAAGTTAATGGTAATTTTTCCCTTGACAGGGGAACACTTTGATTTCGAGTAATATTGGACTAACAAACAAATCTACCATCAACTTGATTATTGGTCTACTGACTAATTTCGTACTCAGGAACATGAAAATCGGTAAAAAATAAATGTCGTATCTGACACACTTTGACTAAATAACTACTACGATAAAGGAATATTTAGTCTAATGTGCATTGGGACAAAGGAATATCACACTTTTGTAAAAAGTGTGATATTCCTTTATCCCAATGCACGTTAGACTAAACTTCCCTTTTTCAATAGTTATTTAGTCAAAGTGGGTCAGATACGACATATTTACTTGGAAATCACATTGTCCACCAAAAAGGGTAACATGGCCGCTTTCCACCGGTTTGATTTTTTCAAATGCCTATTGCCAAGCTATATATAACTTAGCCGACCATATATTCTTAAAATGCCCCAAAACATTTAATTATCCACAAAATTCTAGCTAGATGTTAGTCAGACACTTTTTTGCACGCTATCTCCTCGACTATATTTTATTATTTTGTTATTATGTTTTTGCGAATCATTTCATAGTGTTTTAGCCATTTCATGTGTATTACCCCCACCCAGATTATGAGGGTGCATAAAGTTTAGCCTCATGTCTACAATTTTATTTTGGGGTACTTTTATAGAAGAGGGCCCCTCATTTTTGGGGGGTGGGGATTTCCAAAACCACACAAAAATCTCCATAAATAATAGTTTTTACTTTTTCAAAAAAAATATCGTTTCAATAAACTCGTAAACATCTCCGTCGGCCATTATTATATAAACAATAATCGGTACCAATAATCAATGAATATCAATGTACAATCGATATATTTGATGATGTACTCGAGATATATCGATAGATAGAAGAGGAAGTGTGTTANCAATGTATATAATGACCGACGAAGATTTTTCGACCGTGTTTTAGCGATGTTTTTTTTTCATTTTAATACATTTATTTACAAAGATTTTTGCCTGTTTTTATATTTTGCATCCAATTCCAGTGTTTTTCGCTAACCTGAGTGATTCCCCCACCCTTAGAAACCCCCCATTCCCAACATTTCCCGTATGTACGTGAGTGGATATTTTATATATTTTTTTTTTTTAAAAAAACTATTGACTTTATCGACACGGTACAAGGTAAATAGTTGTTAATTTGTAAAAAGAAACAGTTTAAAAAAAAACCGAAGTCAATCGGACAATTATAAATAAGTGGGTGCTCAAGTGCAAATTTACCAAAGTTTTAAATTGTATAAAGGAGAATACAAATTTTAAAGTTCACCCAAAGTCTTCGAACTTCTGAAGTCTGAAGATGTCTGATTGATGTTCTTTACTTCTTTTTTTTTTTTTTTTTTTTTAGAGAAAAAATGTGAAAACTTAAAAAAAACATTTTCCATGGACCAGTTGATCAGATCAAACAGCAGAAATATGCTTTTGATGTTTTTTTTTTCTTTTTTTTGTTGACAAAATCGTGTGGAAAGTTAAGCAATTTTCAGTGTTATATATTTTTGTAATCTACTCTTAAATACCTTAAATTTCATTCCCACTCAAAATAAAAATAAAAAAAATCGTTTGACATAAATTATCGGCTATTTTCGATTTGAACGGCTGTTAATTTTGAGTTCGCTGTATTATTCCTGTGGGCTCGTCAAAAATGATCTTCAATATTGCAAAGTTTTGTGTTTTTAACTCTTTGGATTTAAAATCATCGGAACCTTACAGAGAGACAGACAGAATTTCATTCACAAAAGATAACTTCATTTAAATACTACAAAAAATAATTATTTTAGATAATTCAAAAATTTATTTTAGATAATACAAAAGATAGTTTTGACAGGATTTATCTCTTTTTTTTTATCACTNTTTTTTTTTACACAGAGAAAAACACTACTGGTGTTTTTCTCCCGGGTTTCGGCACCAATGTTGCTGCTGGGTCTGCAACTTATTTCTTTTGTCTAATTTTTTGTCAAAGAATAAGTCTTTTTTTGTCTTTAATATATATTTTTTAACTCACTTTATTTATTCATCAAGACTGACAATTTAATTATTTTTGACATATATTAAATAAACAAGTATATCCAGAACATTGTGTAAGATAATGTAATAGAACTTACTCCATTATTTACCTCTACTAAGTGAGTTGCAAGAGTTAATAAAGTAACTCAATTATTTTAATACTTATCGAATATTAACTTACTTTGAAAGTCCACTAATATTCAAAACGCTATTAAAGTGGAAATAAGTCATTTTAATTTCCCTTTATAGTCAAGGAGATAGCGTTCAAAAACGTGAAGAAGATTTTTTTAATTTAAGTTAACCTTTTGGTGCCTTTTAAGAATATGAGGTCGGTTAGGTTCGTCTGCGGGACATAACTTGGCAATATGCATTTGAAAAACATGAACAAGTAGAGAGTAGCCATGCCCGCTCATTATGGTGGACAATGTGATTTTCATGATCTTGAGTACAAAATTAATTAGTTGACCGAAAATCAGCTGATGTTAGTTTGTCACTTGATAAGTTAGTTTGTTTGATAGTTAGTTCAAATTTTAGTCTAAATCAAAGTGATTTCCTATTATGAATATTTCCGGGAAAAAATTAATAAACCGTTGTGGTATTACAAATAAAAAACATTGTGACCACTGGAGATTGAAACAGGATCCTCTTCCTTTTGTACCACGTGGAAATATTTTAATTTTCTGCTCTTACTAGAAGCATGCAAAATGTGTCGTCTGCTGGGCCGTAGAAAAGATAAGAGTATAGCTTTTTGATCGGATTATCTGGGAATCCAATATGGCGAACAAAAGTGTGATATCAAAGGAAAGTTATTAAAGAATAGATTACAAATATATAACATAATACTTGTGTAAATTGTTTAATTTTCACACCATTTTGTCAAATAGCATTAACATGTTCCCGCTTGTACTAACTAATTTCATTTTCACAAAACCAACGAAAGCCTTTTTACTTGAGCCTTCACGGACAATCATTTTATTTCAATTTAATTCTCTTCTACTTGAACCAAATCAGCTATTAGCTGTTGCTAGCTGGTTTAATACACATTTGATTTGAAATGTACAGTTGAATTGCTCCTGACAACGAGTATAGACTTGGGCTGAAGTTTCTGCAGCCAAGTGAGATAAAGCGTTCTAATATAGACCGGGCTGTTGGTGATTATCAGACAAGCCTGTGTGCCTCCGAACCAACTCAAATCTAACTCTTCTAATCTTACTAACTGAATTAACGCTTCTGTCTCGACTGGCCGTTGCCCTGTCACCACCGCCGGCAATTTCATTATCTGATTTAATTTGTCTTCGTTCCTTTCCCACAACTCCAGCCTACAATCAATGCTTTGTATATAATTATTATGTAACATTGGATCTATACAATTATTATTCTGTTTCACTTATTTGTTTAAGCATTGTGGTATTTTAAATGTCGACCAAGAAGTGTTAACCACTTAGGATAAACTTTAAATTTGTCTTCGTTTAAAATCGGAAGTCCCGAGAATTAACGAAGTTAGTACAATTTGATGAATTTTATCCTTTATATAATCGAGTTGTGTCTCGACGACTCACCTTGTAATTATTTGGTGTTGCCAAGCTAAGGCAACCACATGTATTCCAATAAAAATAAATGTCATTTCTTTATTTGTTAATCTTCAAATAGATATAGATAATAACTTAACTAAATAGATATATAAATTACTTTTTTTCTAATTATAAAATTAAGCCTGTTGCCACAGGCCTAAGGGCTCGTATTTTATAAATTACCACCAAAATAAAAATCGGTCCGAGAAAACTCAAATTTTCTCATATACAAGTTCATAATTACTTAGCCCAGTGTTTTCCAATTATTAGCTTTCGTAGGTACATTTAATTATTATTGAATTACAATAATTTCTCGGCGGGGAATTTAACCCAACCTCTCTCCGTCCGCGATTAAAGCTATTTTCTCGGGAACTAGATTTTTCCCAGGAAAACGGCTTATGTCATTTTGATTTTTATTTAAATGGACTACATTTTAGAATTTTTTAATCTAAATTGTCGGAGCCGTTTCCGATTTTTTTTTTTCTGAGTTTTTGGGTGTAGCACCCCAATTTTAGAACTAAAATTCATTTCTCGGTTTTGACCTCGAAGTATGATTTTTCTGAACATATAATACCAACTTTAGACCAAATCGGCTCCATGCGTCTACACAAATGACAGACGGCAGACTAACTTTTTTTAAGACTACTATTTTGGACTCTAAACGCGTAAATCCATCAAAATCTCAGAACCGTATGCACGCGCCATCACAATACTTTCTCTTTATGAATGTAAAAACATGAGCTCTAGTGTATTCCTCAGATTTCCATCTCTTTTTTATATAATTTTTTTTTATGAACATAAGAGATTTTTTTTTTTTTTCATTGGTATATTACTGTCTCATTCATTGTATGCTTAGATTTTAGATAGTAGACAATGCATTGTAAGATAAGAACATTTTTAAAACAAAGAAGGTAAATGTTCGGTATTGCACACCAGACGTTATCTAGTAAGTTTTAAACCAATAATTTATTCTCATTTAGTAAGTGTGGCAGTCTTATGGCATAATCCCGTATCGTATTGTGCCCCCCACCTTTTCCCTGCCAGACTGGACCTTATCTATTATACACCCAAGCTTGCATCCGTAACAGAACAACTAGTTTAAAGTCTGAATTCCGATTTTATAGTCTGCATATTTTTTCTTCGTGAACATTTCTACCGCTTCCTGCTATATAGTCCAGTAGTAGAGTTTCATACACCAATTGTTAAATGTAGAACTAAATCATATAGTCCGCTTTTTATTTTTATTTATCACTATTCCAAAGAAATTAACTTTTCCTCGACAATTTATTTTTACCCTTCCTTGTTCACTTAAATGTTGTTTTTGGAAAGAAGTTCCTTAAAAGCGTCTGAAGCCCGGGAAATCCGAAAAAAACCGACCGTCACAAAATCAACCATCGCAAAACCGACCGTCACGAAATCAAACAACGCAAAGCCGACCGTCACAAAATCAACCATCGCAAAACCGACCGTCACGAAATCGACCGATGACGATAACTTTAATAAAAGATGACCGATTTAGTTGACATTTGGTACTCATGTTCATTTTACCAATGTCCAGGACAAGTTTGACAAACAATGTTATCCGCCCTAGCTTTCGCGCGCATCGCTCGCTTATAAACGTGTGCTTCAAATGTAAAATTGGAATTTTAGGGCGGGAAACAATTTCATTTAATGAGTAAAACAACTTTTTTATTTATTTTTTTAGTTAACCAACACCGATACCCTATGAAATGTTAAAGATCGCTAAAAACATTAAAAGCAGACCTATACACATATAAAGTAGAGGAAACAACGTTTTTACCGATATCTTACGTTCTAATGTAATAATTATAATATAACTTTTTACACATCGTTTAAAGTACAATTGTAACAGGCATATGTAAAATTTCAACCTGATATCAACCAGAAGTTTTTTTTGTAGTGAAGTGATATATTGTATAATATTTTTAATGGAGTAGTAGACTGGCGATGCTGGCTGAGTACTTATTGGAATCAGGAATCAAACCTGGAAGCAACGTGCTATCCGGGACCCCGTATCTTAAGTTAGAAAGTGAAATAGAATTTTTTATAGAAAATTAAATTTCGTACTTTTGTTTAGAAACAAAACATATATATATATTTTTTTTATTTGTGTTGACATATTTCTGTATTTAACTTGCCAACAAAGCAATCCTACTTCGCAATAAGTTTCTAAGTATTATTAATTCCAATGAAAATTAATTAAAAAGAACAAAATCCCTAATTTTTTTTCTCGTTAGAAACTAAAACGCGAGTTTAATCAAAATAACTATTCAAAGTTTCATCTGAAAAATTAAAACATTTAATTTTTTTTTGTTGGATATAAATTAAGACTAACTTCATTAAAAATAACATTATATTTTATTCAATTTGTTAAATAAGGAAATCTAAGATTGATGTAACCATAAACTAAAAACAGCGGTCTGTTCTATTAAAAAAAGCGATGGTTTAAATTCGATACCCTAAACTTTAAATTTTAACTCACATTTCAGCAGATTTTGTCTTATTTAATGAGATTGTGTAATTGATTATTCACGAATTATAGTGGAGGTTACTCTCTAATACAATTCTATCAAATCTGGACAATCACTGACGTAGCCATGATTGCTACACCCTCTAATTTTCTATCAGAACAAAATGTGCAGTGATACATATTGGGTTCATAAATTGTATTTGAACTTTTGTTAATAGGTATATACAGTATGTCCACGGTTAGAGTTCTATACGTATATTTTTTTTTTTCCAAAATGTGTAATTTTTTCCAATTTTAGAAGAAAAGAAGTATTACTTTTTGTTAAAATGTACTTGAACTTTTGTTAATAGGTATATACAGTATGTCCACGGTTAGAGTTCTATACGTATAATTTTTTTTTTCCAAAATGTGTAATTTTTTCCAATTTTAGAAGAAAAGAAGTATTACTTTTTGTT
This sequence comes from Gerris buenoi, assembly GCA_001010745.2. NCBI lineage: Eukaryota > Metazoa > Arthropoda > Insecta > Hemiptera > Gerridae > Gerris > Gerris buenoi. The sequence goes on along the minus strand of KZ651311.1, from coordinate 609,171 downwards.
AAAATGTACACCATACACCCAAAAAGACAATTTTCCAAATTCGTACAAGAAGAAACCGAAATAAAATTCGACTGTTCAAGAAATATGTATGATTAAATTTAACGGGAGTGGATTTTTAAGAGCAAATCATCTGCATTACTTAGAGGTTTTTTTGTGGCTTCATCCTCTTATACAAGCTGAATGAGGTTCTTATAGGACCTTATTTAGGTTGATCTCTATAACCAGATTCCAAATTCAAGCGTAAATTTCTAAGCGCAGCTGCTGGATTTTTACTTCCAAATTAATCTCATTCAATTTTTGCACGATATTAAAAGCATTTCTTCTTTTGGAAATACCTGAGATGTCGTTTCCTTTCCTCATTTTTACCTTATCATATACGTTATCAGAGAAATTCAATATTAGCTCTATATTTTGGGGTGCTACCTTCGCAAGAACTCTCATAATACGTATGTTTTTTAATGAAAACGGTTCCGAATATTTTGTTTAATACATTTTATTTCGTACTCCATCTAAAGACAAATTTAAAATTATAAGTATTTTGCCCAGGAAACATCTAGTGTACATGATATTGATATAAATAGATTTGTTTGTGGTCTGTTGTCTGTTCGTGCAGCCGCCTAGATTATAAACTATTGGACCGATTTTAACGAAATTTGCCATATTGTTTAGAAAAAGCGTATCCCAACGCGAAATGAATAAATTTTTTATCCGAATTTGGGGGCGGCATTTCCAAAAACTGAGAAAATGTGAAAAAAAGTATTTCTCGTAAACGATTCCGTCAATTTTAATAACAAAAAATCCGTAGTCCATTTAAACACAAATCTAAGACCATAAGCCGTTTTCCCGGAAAATGCGAACGGAATAAGGCCAGGTTTTGATTCCGCGCCGAGTAGAAGTTATTAGTACAAATTTTATCAAAAGTTCATTTTTAATTACAGTCTATAAGATTAGAGTTGGCACAATCAAAAGGCGGGAAAATTTTGAGGGACACGATTTTGACTCGTATATGAGAGAGTTTGTCTGATTTGTCTCGAATCGATTTTTTTAAAATGGCTGATGATTTGATAGTATCGTCCAAGAGAGAGAAAATGTTAGCTTTAAGATAAGAATTAAAATTTAAAAACTTTAACTCTGCTAAACCTTGTCATCGTGTGACGAGTAAACAAGTCAAAAGTGTCTCCATCATCGTCACTCACTATCCTTTGACAGATATCCTTAGAAACATTCTAAACTTTTAACAATGAAAACCACAGACACCCACATGACCCATTAGATACAGATGTTATTTCTATTTTTATTTTATTTACGTTAGCGTATTTTCGATGAAAATTAAGCTATTGCAATGCTTCAAAATTTTTGTAATGAAATTTTTTTTTCATGGAAATCCGTTTCAGACCATTCTGAATCGACCTAAAATTTAACACTTTTTTTTATGTATGTATGTATATATGTATGGATGTATGTATATGTGTCACTCCAGACGATATCTCCACTTAGGATGCACTTAAAAATGTTAAGCAAATTTTAAAATGTCAATAATGTCAAAAGAAAGGATGAGTCGTTGGCCAGAATTTTTGGAGTTCATTTAGGGGTCAAATTTTGACCATTCAGGGTATAAAATAGCATAAAATCGTGTTTTTTCCATTTNTGATTTATACGGGATAGCGAGGTACCTTCGGGCTCTACTTCTAGACAAAGTCTCTCTTTCGTAAGAGCATAATCAATTAAGGATCCTCCTAAATATTTGTAGTTAAAAGCCTTCTTAACGATATTCCAACCTTTGTCAATAAAAACATTTAGAAAAGATTTTCTCCAATCACTCCACGAATCAGTTAGTCCAGTTTTCTTTATGTTACTCTCGTACCAGTCTTTAGCGGGGCCAGTTATAAAAAATCGCAATGCTTGAATTTTAACACTATCGGAAGTTATTTGAAATCGATTGCACTCATTTTCAAATCTTCGTAACCATTCTTTAGGTTCAGACTGTTTTCGGTCAAAAGTTTCTAAAACAAATTTTTTTTCAATTTGGTGAAGTTTAATTTCTTCCGTTGTTGTACTTAATTTTAATTGTTCTTCTAATTGCTTAATTCTATCTTCTAAATCTATTTGTGAAGATTGAATAGGTTCTGTAGATTGAACACTGGACATAGTACAACATTCTTCTAATGGAAATTCCTTGAAACAAACATTCCCCGCTTCGTCGAAATATTCTTTGCGAATATCATTGTCGATCTTAACACCTATTGTTCTAAAACTTTTAATATTTTTAATTACAGAAATTGCATTTTTTATAGGTTTCTTACCTGACAAGGTAGTGTGAACGCTTAGGCTTTTAGATTCATCGGGCAATAAATACCAGTTTGTCTTATCGGGAGAAATCCGTTGAATGACAAACTCTTCTTCGGCTTTCTTCACTAGTCGGACAAAGAGATGAGTCATCTTCTTACCAGTTGGGATGATCTTGTAATTTAATTTCTAAGATCGTTTAAGTGATTTTATTCTACAAAAGAATTAAATTACACGTAATTTCCAACACAGTAAGTAAAACAGATATAACAATATTAAACACAAACAGTAAATAAGTTAATAAGGTAAACAAATACAACACATTAATTATAAGAAGGTTATGCACTGGTTATACCAGTGTTACCAAACAAAACAAAGGATGCAGTTAAAAGGAGAGAAGCCTTTACATATAATTAAGCGACAAGATTAAGATTAAAAGATTAAAAACCCAGATTAGCCTAATCGACAGCTAAATATTGACATATCCGTTGGCAACCTAAGTTAATTGTTTTATTCTATTCTAAAATATGTACCTATTATAAATATTTATACTTAAAATTGACAATTTCATCATATTTAGTAATTTATCTTTGCTCTTGACACCATAAGGACTTTCCTGGACTTTCCTTTGGTTAATAGTGGACTTAACAATAAATGAATTTACGCAGCATGAAAATGGAATTTTCTTTTCCGTGCTTAGTACATTTTTAATAAATCAATTATTTTTAATGGTGCTTAGTCCATTTGATAAATCAATTATTTTTAATGGAGCTTAGTCCATTTGATAAATCAATTATTTTTAATGATGCTTAATCCATTTGATAAGTCAATTATTTTTAATGGTGCTTAATCCATTTGATAAATCAATTATTTTTAATGGTGCTTAGTCCATTTGATAAATCAATTATTTTTAATGGAGCTTAGTCCATTTGATAAATCAATTATTTTTAATGGAAAGCTTCCATTTTTTACCTTTGACCTAACCAGTTCCGTAATATTAGAAGTCAAGTCAATAATTTAAAAGATATTTCTTAGCAAATGAAAACTACCTTAATTTCTTTTTTTATATGATTAATATTCGTAGATACGTCTTTATGGTTAAACCTTAGTTAACAGTTATAGTCAATACAGTTGATAACTGGTTTTTAATGTAATAAATATTTAAATTAAATATATTTGAAGTGGGTCAATTAATTTTTCAAAACGTTCTTAAAATTATAATGATACATTTTTTTTTTAAATATGTATAAATATAAAAAGATTTACTTATCTAAACCCTTCACCCAAAGAAGAAATAAATTAAATTAATTAAAGGGATAAAAAAATATATCGATAGTTTTTTTTTTATTAATTATCAAGGAATCCTTCTTATTATTGTTCCTTTTATAATTATTATTTTAAGGTAAAATGGTTTATTCTACCAACGATTTAGGACAGTAATCTTTCTTTGGTCCTTTTTTTAAGTCAGTTTTTTAAAGCTCTTAGCCGCGAGGGAATTTTAATGGTTTAAAATTCCCTGTGTTTGAATTATAGTTAGTTTAAAAATAGTTTAAGAACATCAAAATTCAAGATACTTCATTCTTAAAATTTATAATAATCTCTAATTCCAATGTATCAGAGTGAAATTTTATTAAATTAAAAAATGTTTACCATTACGTCATTACAAGGCTATTATACTAATATAAGAGACGAAATATTTGTAAAATTCTTGAAAATTTTTATTCTTGTTAAATTTATTCTGAAGAAAAAATAATACCAGTTTTGAATATAGGGTTGTATGTATTCTTGTAACTTATATTCGATATATTGATTTCCCTTTTTTAAAAAAATGTCTTGTATTATCTGCTCCCCCTCAGATTGCTTTTCGCTGTAAAATAAATTCCGAAATCCGTTGCTTTTTTATAACATCCGTCATATTTCTCTATACATTTAGGCACAGCTGATAAATTATCTTTCCTCGTTTTTTTCTTCTTTTTTTTTCATTTTGAATAATGATATTATCATGTTCATATTTTGTCAGGCATTGGCTTAAGGATACCAATAATGGCTAGAAAAGTTGGTACTTCTTTAGACGGTTACTTCCCACATAAAGCAAACAGAGGGGAGTAACAATTCTTCTTAGACAGTAACAGTTCTTCTTTAGACTTAGACTGTCCTTTTAAAAACTGAAGTATGATATTCCTTTGTTTTTGTCTCAAAGTACATTATACTAAACATCCCTTTGTCTTAATAGTTATTTGGACAACGGAATATATAACTAATTATGTCCATTTATAATAATAATAATGTCCATTTATGTTCAAAATTAATCGGTCCGAGACAACTTAGACAAACTTTCTCAATTACGAGTTCATAATTACTTAGCCCAGTGTTTTCCGTTTATTAGTCTTCGTGTTTTCGTAGGTATATTTAATTACTATGGAACATCATATCAAAATTTATCATAAAAATAACTTCTCCTTGTCGGGGAATCGAACCTGGCCTTTCTCCATCCGCGTTTAAAGCTATTTTTTCAGAAACTAGATTTTTCCCAGGAAAACGGCTTATATCGTTAGATTCGTAATTAAATTGACTACATTTATTAGAATTTTCTAATCAAAATCGTTGGAACCATTTTTTAAGATTTTTTTTTTTACGTTTTTCAGACTTTTTGGGGGTAGAGCCCCATATTTGGAGTTAACATTCATTTCTCAATTTCGCCTCGGGTAATAATTTTTTGACATGTATGCCAAATTTCATCAAAAATGACCCAGTTGTTTAGGCTCCACATGTCTGCACAAATGACAGACGAGAGAAAGACATTTTTTATAAGCACTTTTTTGGACTGCGGGGACCTCAAAACGTGTAAATCTGTCAAAATCTCAAAATCGAATTTTCACAATACTTTCTGTTTGTATGAGAAATTAAAAAACAGGGGAGTAACAATCTAAAGAAGTACAGAAAGGTTTTTGTGTCGAGAAAAATCATTCTTTCTTGTTGCTTAAATGCAATGATTATTACACTCTCTCTCTCTCTCTCTGAGATGAATCGAGCCTGAGTACTTTATTTTTACCTCTGACCCAAGCCTGTCAGGTGCAAGGTTTGGAGAATTTATTACTCAACATGGCTCTCTTAGTTCAAGGGAAAACTCCCGTCTACTTTCTTTGCAAGCCACTCTCTTTTGTCTTTGATAAAATCCGGTGAAGGTTTTTCTCTTACTAGATTCTTTATTTTATCCTTGTGACTGGCCGATACTGGGACAACACTTTCTTTACCTGTTTACTCAATGCATGCCCAACTTGGTGTCTTTGAGCTACACTAATGTTTAAACATGAAGTAAAGATAAACTCTAAAATGACTTTGTTTTTCTTGTATTTCTCTATTTTCTATTTCTTTTCTTAATCGTCGAAATGATGAAATGGGTATCAATAGAAAACGAATGACTAATCGTTTTCGAAAACAATTAGTCATAATCAACCACAACCCGGAAGGTTAAGTTACCCGGAATGATATTAGAAAATCTGTCTGTAATATTTTAAAATAGACTATTGTCTATTGTTATAATTGTTAAGGCCTGATAGGAGTTGTAGACTCTGCATGATAGTCCTAAAATAATGGAAGTCGTTATTTTAGCTTCATGATAGAGATGTGGACTGTATTTAAAGGAGAAATAAAGCTGCATGTAAGATGTAAGAATTTGTGTAAAAATTAACTGTCTGCAACAGGCATCTAAATCTATTTCATATTGTTATAATTGTTAAGGCCTCATAGGAGCTGTAGACACTGCGTGATAGTCCTAAAGTAATCGAAGACATTATTTTATGATAGAGATGTGGACTGTATTTAAAGGAGAAATGTAGAAACATGTAAGGTGTAAGAATGTGTGTATAAATTAACTGTTTGCAAAAAGGCATCTAAATATATTACTCAATAGACTATTGTTATAATTGTTAAGGCCTCATCGGAGCTGTAGACTCTGCATGATAGTCCTAAAATAATAAAAATCAAAGTAATTTTTTTAGCTTTACGATAGAGAAGTGGACTGTATTTAAAGGAGAAATAAAGCTGTGTAAGGGGTTAGAGCGCAGGCTTCGGCAGTTCCTTTCATAATAGAGTTCTGCAGGGATGGGACATCGATTCCTATGTATCGAAAATATTAATATATCGGATCAAAAAAATCGTTATTTAATATCGATGATATCTTTCGATGTATCGGCAACATCGATATTTTTCTAAAATATCGAAAATCGGAAGTCGGTGACCTTTTTTCTCTTTTCTATTGCTCGCCAGGGGATTTTTTTTTTTCTCATCAGTGGGAAAAAATTCCGATTTATCGAGGTTCTCGATATACCGGAGACATATAATAAGATAAGAAAGATAGAAATAAGATATTGTCTTTCAATATTTTCACTAATATCAATGTTGAACTTCTCGATGTCTATATATCGAAAATATCGATATTTTCTTTCGATATACCAACCTTATGTTCTAGGTGTTTTGCTAGTGACCGCATCTTAGTGGATCATGTTTTCCATGATGTCCCAGAAACATCATCATCCACAATGACATGGTCAAAATCGGAAGACCTAGAAAACCATTCTGTAAAAATGTGTACATTGCACATAAATTAACATTTTGTAACAGGCATCTATATAAATATTATTGACTAAAACAATAATAATAATTGCAATTGTTAATATAAGTGAAGTAGGACATAGTAATAAGTGCAATAAAAACTGATGTGATAAATTTAAAAAATAGTTAATAAGATAAAGTGGAGAGAATCTCAAAATTGTTCCACCATAGTTTTTATCTTCATTTTTTAGAGGGATTAAAAACAGCTTGTTAAGAGAAAATAAAAAGAATTAAGATCATGATTAATAAAGCTAAACTTAAGGCTCTCCTCAAATTAGCTTTGTCTTGTTATAACTTGAGTCCAAGGATCCTCATCCTCCATTAACTAATCACTTAATTTTGTCAGTCAATTTTGTTTATTACTTTCCTTACTTTTACCAGCTTTTTAGAAAAAAAATTTATAATTTTAACGACTTATCAAATTATCTATTTTGCATGTCTATTTCAAATTAATCATGCAGACATCTTATATTTCTTATAAATATCTATACTGAATTTTAATAGAGAAATAGATTAAAATTAATCAAAAATATATTTCTATTAAGTCACAAGGACCTACTTTTAATCTCTTTATTTTGTCTGGGCGGACAAAATGGACGGAGGTAAACGTCTGTCGCACACTGCATATGTTTTATACAGTTAAAATTTGAGAATTGTGGCATTATGCAACACTCTTTTGGGATTTTAAAACGTTGAAATTCTCATTTTAAATTTTATCAATGTTTGAGATGTCAAATTATAATATTTGACAGTATTAAACTTAAACCACTCCTGGAACATGTTGCGCGTCTTTGTTGCGAGGCTGCCGCGTTCAATGACGCGCGTTTGTTGAGGCATATTTAGGAACGCAGCAGCGTTCCGCCCCACCAAGTCAAAATTTCACAAAAGCTGCCAGTGTATATATACTGTAGGTGACAAACTAGGGTTTTTGAGGGTCTGCAGCGTGAAATACGTACAAGCTACCTAAAAAAAATGTTTTAATATCTTTGAAGGCAGTGTCCTGTAGATCAAAAATAAATAAAAAA
>KZ651311.1:517952-530612 GCA_001010745.2 Gerris buenoi | reverse complement strand
CAACTTAAAAAAAAAATGCTCTACTCAACCCCTGTTCCACAAAAAAAAAAATATAACATGGCACCACTGATTTTCCCTTTTTATAACCCCAAAACTATCTCGTTGTTTTCGTTGTTTCCCGCCTTCGATTGTGCCAACTCTAATCTTATAGACTGTAATAAGGCCATAGTAAATACTTTACCTGCAATGCATTACTGTTAGTTTGGTTTAGATCTATCTACATTATTCAGGGGGAAAAATTAAAACACATACTACATCATAGTACATACTACATCATACTACTAAGAATTAAATAATAATTATTTAGTATGCCCAGCCCAATCATATTAAATCCAACAATGCTTATTTAATATTAATGATAATAGAAACAATTATTCATAATATTTGTGATGAATAATAATCAATGATTTAACATTCATTGATTAATTTCATAGCATCCACGTGAATGAGACAATCCCTAAAGATTGATTTTGTTTTCATTATAATTAATTAAACGAGCGTAATGAGTTCTTAATTACAGAGACATAGAATTTTAAATTTATGTTTATGAGTTTGTTTTTGTATTTGTTTGCTTGTTTAACGATAATTGGTGTACAACTTTATTATCAACTTGAATGAAATTCGACACTCAATGCATCTGCACTTGAGACAATCTTTGAATAGATTATGGAAATGTCAAACTTTATATTTTAAACGTGGCGGCCAATATGGACGCTTAGAATAAAAAAAATTATTAGTTAGCATGGTATGTTTAACATCTAGTTAAACCTTTTGAAGGGTTCAAAAAGATAACTAGTATAGTAACTTTATTTCAAAATTTTTCAGTTTTTTTCTGTCAATTTGAGAAAAAATATGGCTGAAATGAGGTTTGAAAGAAAAGCATATGCTTAAATAGCATGTTGTATATTATTTTTAAGCTTTATCAGGTACATTAGAAATATTGTAAGTTTTTTCCCAAAAAAATGTTCCCTGGGAGACACATTAATAATAAATATGGCCGACATAAGAGCTCAATTCTTTATGTGCCACTATAAGATGTTATTAAGAAATTTTACAATTATAGAATTTGGATTTTCAATAAATATGAATGTTCGGAATTGGGTTATTTTCCTCCTTGCAAACTAGTCGACAAAAATAGGTGTGCAATCACATTAAAAAAGAAGATAAAATAAAGTGAAATATCAAGAAAATATAATATCTAATTACATTGAAATATGTATATACTTATGTTGTAGAATTATAACATATAATGACATAATATATCTTAATATATCAACACCTTGTATATCTTGAATATTCGGCACTTCAATAGGTTGCTACTTCCTTTACAAAAATAATAGAATGGTGTAACAATCTTAAAGAAGGTGTACGGAATTATCTTCTTAAGGAAATTATTTTGAACATCATTTTTGAAAAAATGATTTAAATCTCAGCTCGTGTAAATGATGCTTGAAAATGACTCAAAGCTGAGTCGAAACTATAGCCAAAACTATGTAGGAGATTTTACCTTTTTATTATATCCTTAAAGAACCCTCAAGAAACAACAACAATATNTTTGCAAACTTTGACTTAGTTCCCAACAACTTATCTCTGTGACCTATATTTATCAACACTTCTTCAGGTAAAAGAAAAGTCTGAATTAGATAGAACCCAAATTCAGGGAGTTTATATAAAAAAGCTCAGTATATAATTAAATTGCAATTGAATTAAGTTTTCTCTTAATTTGTTTAGATGTTCTTAATACTTAAGTTACCTATTGTTAACATTTGATTTCCTATAATTAGTCTATTTAAGCTGCCAGCATTTTAAATACCTGGGAATTTGAACTGTTTGCATTAAACTTTTCTATCTCAAGTCATTCAGTACAAAAAACTGATGTCCAAAAAAAACGTGTAGTAAAATCAGTTAGTGTACTGTACTTATTTCGGACAATCACAATGAATCAAGAAATGGCTGCTCACGGCGAGTTATGTGTAAATTGTTGAAAAAATGCGAAAAATTTTGGATAAATTCTAACAGAAAAGCGAATTCATTGTTCTCACTGAATTCTTATTTAATCATAATAATCATATATCTTGTGAATGTGTATCATACATCTTTTTGTGTAAAACTCATTTTGTCGAAGATGTTTTAAAACTCATGTGTGACCAAGATTTAGTTGGCGAAGATGTTTCGTGGCATAGAGTATGGTACCCTTGGCAGACACAAACAGAAATTCAGGGTCCCACGACTAAAAGAATCTAGGAACCGTTCATTTAGAGAGGAATATAATAATTTAAGGGAATTGAGAGAACCAATACTTTAAGAATCTTCTATAGACCGCAACATCTAAGATTTCTCCCTTAGGAATTGTTCAATTCCACAATTGAATGGCCCGAAGCGTCNGAGTCCAATGTGCTCTTGCCACTCAATCTCTTCTAGGAGGATGGAGCTCCCCTCCCCCCTAGTCAGTGTACTACGAGCAGCTGCCTGTGTCGCACTCACCTTGATTCACTTAGTGGCCACTCCATGCTTTCAGCTATGTGCCACCTACGCACTCTACGTGCACCTAAGCACTCTACATGCATCTGCGCACTCAACGTGCACCTATCTGGAACTGATGCCGTTACCAGCCAAACTGGCAGATTTAGTCAAACCGACTCTTCTCTTTATGGGATACACCTACTACGCCATCAAACCAGCTCAGCCATATGATACTCCGCTTCAACGCCAATTCAACACCTCTAGCTAAGATTATTTTTATTAATTTATTTTACAAGGTTATTATTTTAAAATATACGGTCCTTTGGTTTTATTTAATTTATTCTTTTTATTTTCAAGAACCCTTAGCAAACAATTATTTCCCATGTTTGAACCAGCGTAATTTTTATAATCTACAACCTATGGATAATTATGGTCCCCCCTGCACCATTGAGTTTACCTAACAGGTGCCATGAAATGTAGTTACCGAAAAAATGTAATTTAATGTAGGTACTATTTCAGTTGTATCAGTGCCAAAAAACTAATTGTGAAAACCGTCCACTGCCGACGATATAGACGAAGAAATAGAAAGTATAGATGAAGATCATGAAAAATTGTAAAATGGAAGCCAAATCATTTTGTTTTTAATTTTTTAATAGAAATGGTCACATACTCAAGTATTAGAGTTTTTTTTTTTGTTCTTATAAGTCTGGCGCGCAATAAAAGTTTATCTGATGTGATACACAATTTGAGCGATTAAATACTTAATAATTTATTTATATGAGAAATGCCTGTAAATGGACGACAAACATGGCAAATTCAGCTGCCATCTTGGATTTTAACTGGTTATCTGAACCGGGATTGATAGGAATTTTGAGATGATGTAAAAGGCCTGCTTTAGTACACAATTAGTACCTATATTGAGAGCAGTCTATCTTTTTACGGCAATAAATATAGCAAAAAAGAGAGAAAAAAAGGCGAAATTCAGCCGCCATCTCGGATTTTGACTGATTTCCTAGGGCGGGATTATTGGGGATTTAGTGATTATGTAAAGGGCATGCTCCAGTACAAAATAATTACCCATTTTAAGAGGAAACTATCTTTTTTACAGCAATAAATATAGCAAAAAAGAGCAAAATTCAGCCGCCATCTTGGATTTTGACTGATTTCCTGGGCCGGGGTTATTGGGGATTTTGTGATTATGCGAAGGGCATGCTCTAGTACACAATAATAACCCATTTTGAGAGCAAACTATCATTTTCAAGACTATAAATGAGGCAAAATAGAGAAAAAAGGGCAAAATTCAGCAAATTCAGCCGCCATCTTCCATTTTGACTGATTTCCTGGGCCGGGATTAATGGGGATTTTGAGATAATTTAAATTTCATGCTTCAGTACATAATAGGTACCCATTTTGAGGGCAAAAAATTTATTTTACTGCAATAAAAGCAACAACATGACAAAAATGGTAAAATTCTGCCGCCATCTTGGATTTTGACTGATTTCCCGGGCCGGGATTAATGGGGATTTTGAGTATGTTAAAAGACAACACTTTTTTTTAATAATGCAAAAAGAATCATTTGTGTTGCAATTTTGCCGAGGTTAAGGGTATTTTTGCTCTATTTTGACTGGACTATTACCTGTTAATGGATTTATTTATGATTACAAATCACTTTGGTTGTTTACTGTGGAACAATAGGTTCCAATATAGTTTATGTTGTTTTAAAAAAATGGTGTCGAGGGATGAGTTGGACAGTTAGTACCATTCATCCCCCACTGCCACTCATCCCCCATATCACACACACACATCATACCTATTTCTTCTTTTGGTTGCCTACTTTCTTACTTATTTAGTATTCATCTATTTAAGAACTCAAATTAATTGTTTTCATGATTTCAGTTGCAAAATCAGGGGTTTTGGTGTGTGTCCAAAGTATCCCACCCCTGTGTCTAATGTATCCCACCCATTGGGATACATTGGACAAAGTAAAGGTTTTGGAAAAACATAAAAAATAATATGATAATTTTTTTAAGTCGCTATAAGTCTGGAATATGTTAGCTAGGATATCTATGTATGAAAATAATACAAAAGCGAAAAAGATCATGCAAAACTGTGGCTCTCACGACCTCTTAAAAAAAGTGTCCCAACCAACCCCACTCTCCCCTATCTATAGCAATGCTAGTGAATACTTTTTTCAAATGTGGAAGAAGTTTAAGAGGGAGCTAGGTAGGAGCAACTAACAACAAATAATTTTAAATGTAATATATTTTTTCCGTGGTAGGGTGTGAAATAGTAACTTTAGAGCCTAAAAAACAGCTAAAATCCATTTTTTCAATACTAAACTAAACTGAATTGACTTTTTTTTTTTTACATCATAGTAGTAGTTATGAAAAGTGCCGTTTTTAGCACTGCAAATCAAGTAGACATGCTTCTTAGTAAGATTAAAATCCACCAGATATCAATGCGTTTTATCTTTTTTTTTATATAGAGCAACCTTTTAAAGGATTCTTTTTCTCAAAATCTTTAGTATATAATTATATTGATTAAAATTTAATTTTTTTTTCATTGGCTGCTACCTTGGTAAAAATAGCATATGCTACGTGACTGTCAAGTGTTTTTCACAGTGTGGTATTTACTGTTGAGCAAAGCGAGACAATAAATAATTGACATAATAAATAAATAATTGGCCACGGTAAAGAAAAAACTCACTTCACAGTCAAGCAATTAAATTGGAAACTTTCTTAGTCGTTGTTGAATAAACTTCTAAAACAACGGAAGGATATCGGGATTGTCTCTTTAAAAATGAGAACCAAATTCGCAAAAGAAAACTGAGAGGACTCAGAAGAAGATGTTGAGCGCACCCAAAAGAATGGTTTCTGAGAAAAGAATGTAAGGAGAATTAAAGAAAGAAATGTAAAATATGTTTAGTTTCATTTCAATTATTTGTTTATTTTCTAATGTGTAAACCGCTGTGTTTTATGTGTACGTAATAAACAGTTTTTTCCTATTTTTATTTTTTCCCCCCATCCGCTTCAGTGGCTATGGCTATTAGCGGGAATATCGGAATCTCCCTGAGCTATCTACTTATATTTATATTTTGATCCAATAAAAACACAGTGAAAGCTTAACCTATGAGATTTTGCTTATTATTATCAGTCGGTTAATGAGATCACTAGGCCTTGGTCCCAAAGTGATCACATTAAGTGGCGACTACTGTATATTTTTTGTGTTTTAAGACATACGTATATTCAGAAAATAGTAATAAAATTAAATGTTACCTGCCAACATGATTCAAAAACAAGCTAGGAGTTAAAACAAGAGTTGCCTGCTGCATACTGTATGTATGTACTCGATACAGTTAATGAAAAAAAAATTTTTTTTAGATTTCTAATTCTGTTTAAGTAAATTAACAGTGGACATTATGCACATATATTTACATTTTGTAGTAAAAAATGTTAAAAATAAAAGATCCCATACATATAGGTTTTATTTAGGAACTCCAAGTCTCCAGAGGGAGACCTAAGGCCCCTTTCACACGAGGCAACCCCACAGCTTGCAAATTATTGATAGTCGTTGCTTTCCACCTTTATTGGTGGATAGGGATGGAATATCGGTGGATATATTATAACTTATTGATAGTCGTTGCTTTCCACCCCCAGACACTTTTCTCCCCACCAACCCCCTTCTGTTAACTACCCAGTTTTTTATACTAGTTAGCTCTCAGCCTTCATGAAAGATAAAATGCAAGTGAATCTCATTGGTAAGTTTTGAGAGGTACAGGGTTTGAGATCGCAAGCAAAGTGTTTTGTGACCCTCTCACATAATGTATAACCTACTGCACACCAATCACTCTGAAATATTGCATTGAGGAAAGTCAAAAGAAGCTTTTCAGAGATTTTAATCTAGTGAAATTAAGATAAAAAATAATATAGCTGATACAGCCGATTTGGGTAGTTGTCGCTAAGAACAGTTAATCTCGACAAATTTTTAGGTTTTCTTTACACCCCTAGATAAAAAAATAACAATGATGTTTTACATTATAGGATTTGAACCCTCGAGTCGCACTGCTACCTATGAAGTCGTTAATTAATAGTCTAATCAGTAATTATTTAATTTATAGGTTCTTAAGAGGTTTTTTGGAAGTTTTAGGTATTTCCCATCATCGTGCAAATTTCTATTAAAGCAATAGCCTTTTTTTCTGAATCACTCTTTTAAATATCTAAAAACTCATATATCCCTCAAATTACATAATAAGTATTTTAATAAGTTTAACATCGCAACATTCAATGTATTTTTTTTATTATTTTTTTATCCCCGGGGGACTTTTTCTTTATTAAGAAAAAAGTCCGAAGGAATAAGACCTCATGAGTGGATCCAAGGTGCAAACCCGGTTTAATAGTCCAGCCTATAGTACCCTATCCTCTTAGCAAGCTGACAGACCCACAGAAAGTGAGCACCTTGCTTAGGGGAAGTAACCTTAGTTCTTCAATTGGCAGGATGGCTAAGCCAAAGATTCTCCACCTCAGGTGTGTTAATGCAGGACAGCTGCTCTTAAGATGAGAAGGGGTTTCATCCTCTTCCTCGCACAGCCTGCACACTGGGCTATCTGCTAGGCCAAGAACATTAAATGTATAGTGTAGCACATAAATAATTGTTACTGTATGCTCTCGGTGCACACTCGGATTAGGTTGAATTCCCGACTCCGACTAAAGGGACATAATGCACATGTTGCGGTCACTTAGAATAATGAAATAAATAGGTAGCTACTTAAGAGAAACGGCATCCCTCTATAATTGAGCCATTACACTCGACTCTGTGTCATCTATGACTATAGGATTGTGTTAACTGTTTGGGAGGTTCAAGGTGCCACCGGCTATGTGCCACCATGTTACGGAAGAAAAGGGTTTTTTGTTTATTGATGCCAGTCCAACCTTTTCCACTTGACCTCTAGAGCGAAAGTACAAGATGAAGAGGTTGGATTCAATAAGTTAAGATTTCTCTTTTTTTATTGGCTCACATAAATAATTAAAAAATAAAAAAAAGTCAATAAGGAAGTACATATAGAACATTGAACACATAATAGTTTATTGAATTTTTAATGACAGGATGAAAATGAACAGGAATCCATCAAGTAGTTCACATAGAATAGTGCATTTAACGATAAAGGAATTCTTTTTAACCGATGTTGTTTTTTTTTTAACTTGCCAATAACAACAAAAATAATAGATATACATGTTTTGAAAAATTAAAATATAAGCGTGTTCTGTGGTTCACATCTGAAATATTATATCTTTTTTTTTAAAATAAAATACAAAATTTCCTCAGTCAGTTCGATAATAATTCAGTTCAAACAATGAAACAGCAGTTCACAGGAAACTGCAAAGGTACTACAGAAATATATAAAATCAAACCACTGAACAAGCTACTATAAAACTAACTCTTAAAAAATTTAACACAGCATAAGTATACTCGTCTGAGGATGGAAATATGTACAACGTTACAGAATGCGAGTTCAATGGTATTATTATAATATGTATAGAATAATGATTAATCCACCAGTCCTTTTCCATGATTTGAAAATTTATATACAAACTTAATCTAACTCTAATGAATAAAAAAGAAGAAAAAAAAAAAAACCTGCAAAAGCAAGCAATACATTTTATTTACATAGTGGCTCTTCAGCTTTTTACCTATAACTCCTCTTAATATTTTACACAAGTATATTGATTCCCTCACTCCGTTTATTGTCCTACGTACGATAAAGAGATTGCGACGTAATCGTCGATAAACTTAATAAAAAGGCTTTGCTAGATGACAGCGATCGCCATGACGTAAGTGAAAAACAACATTTTAAAAGTTACAAAATTACCGTTAATCCCCTTCTCCTGACGCACACTTGAATAATAAATAATAATTAAAAAATAAATAATATTTCTCAAACAAGAGACGTAAAATAAACTATGTGCTGCCTAAGAAAAGCACATAGACACCTTGCTAAATTTATCCGCTAATAAAACTAATAATAAAATCGGTGTTGTCACACGTTTTGCTCTTTGTTTTTGTTTTGTTTTATCTCCGTTGAAAAAGCAAGATTTTATTATTAATACTAAAAGAAAGTTTCTTTTTTTAAATTAAAAAAAAAATTGAGTAATTAAATCCTTGACAAGAATCTCTTTATCATACATCGATCTGAGAATAGCAGGGACCGGATAACTCACTTCTGTAAACTCCCGATGCTTAATAACAACATAAACCAATCCGGAGTGTCCAGGTCAAGCGGTTAAAAATCCTTTTCCCTCATTTTACAGTAACTTTACAGCGAGAGGAGTAATTTTAGTGCCAAAACATATATATTACATAATCACACGAATGTAATAATAACAATATTTAATTGATTTTCTTTTACATAATTAATACAATTCTTAAATTTATACGTACATTATATACATTTGCCACATTCCATATCCGGTTCATCACTTTATTAGTAAAAAAAAAAATTATATCACACAATAACCTTAATCATCTCAATAATTTCATAAATACTGATAAATGCCGTATATAGAATTTGATGATTATACGGACCTTCATAGGCCAGTTCATTCGCTATTTTATTTAAAAAAAAATTAAAATAATACGATTAAAATAAACTTGATGCATTTCATCGTTTTAAAATTAAATCACATTTCGCGTTAAAATCATTTAATATTTTTTTGCATTAATCGATAAGTAAAATCTCATAACATAACAACTGCAAATAAATAAACAATTATTTAAAAAAAAAGATTTGACAATGTCATAAAAAATAAAATACAGATTTCATTTAGCTATTCAGTAATATTTAATTAATTCTACGGGTGTAGCCGTAGATAACACGAACGACCGTATAAAATCTGTTAACAGTAAGTGTAACATAAGGGCATTTTGTGTCCTAAAGGATGACAGTCTAAGTACAAGGGTCTTCCTCGGCCTATAAGGTCCTCAATGTTAACCCGTTGACAGTTCGCTACTTTCCGGGGAGGAAAGTGGGCGAGTTTTGCCGAGATCAAAAGTCAATCCGATATTTTCTTATTTACAAAACTATTGCATCCAAGATTTTGTGGCAAAGCATGTCCGATTAGCCAAACAAATCTCATTCGTCTCTCCGATAACACAAAGGCATTCACAATAATATAAAAGAGGACGTTTAACAGATATTTCTAATCGAGAAATACACGTACTTTTTTCGAATTTCCAGCGACAAATCGACGACTGATTCCGATAATTAAATTAAAGACAAGCAAGACAAATATAGATAATACTAGCACAAATTTGGGCTTGGTTATAGCCTTAAATAAAGCCGAATGTAAATGAAATACGGCAAGCAACTTACTTTATCAAAGAAGTCGAGGATTTTATTAATTAAGCACATAACAATGCACTTAAGTAAAATATATATTGTTAATTACGGTTCGGAGGAATTTTTAAATATTCTACCGTATTTAAAAAATTCTTCACTAATTTTAAAGTGAAGAAAAACTTGTAGTGCCGAACTAATAACTGTGTAGAAACTATAAAAGAAACTTATTTAAATTGTATGTCGATTAATGTATTATCTATACAATAAATATACGTAAAATAAACAGTCTTAACCGTTTGCCGATGAAAATTCGCAAAAAGTAGAAATTGAAAGTTAAGATTAATACACCAACACTTAGACTACGATAACACTTAGTAATTGCTATAAAAATTTATGACGAGTATTTTTTTTAATGGAATTGATCCTTATCGACAATTAATATTACGAGAGAACATTGAATTTCTAACAACAATTAGAGAAATATTATAGAATAAGAATTAAAAATGATAAAGAAAATAAGTATGAATTGACAACCAACAATTAAAAAAAAATGAAAGTGAATTTTGTAGTTGTTGAAGCATTAAATAATAAGAAGAAGCTGTATCAGAAGATGCTTCCCGTCACAGCTAGGAACCATCGGCGAGGCGAGGTCACCGATAGTCATTACAATAATTATAAATTAACTAAATTTTAACAACTGATAGTTGATGTATCATCAAAACTTTTCATATAATAACATATAATTATTATTTTTCTTTAAATTATCGATTTTTTTAAATGATTCAAGTCGATAAAAAAGACACCGATGAAGAAACTAGGAGGACAGTAACAGTTAGTTTTTATACATATACGGGACTTCCGTAGGTACTAATCTTCGTCAGACAAAGGATCGTACTGGGAAGATAAAACGGGAGTAGTCTCAGGAATAGGATCGGATCCCGGTTTGACGACAGTAGGAGTAGACAAGGGAAGAGGAGGCGGTGCCGTAGCAGCATTAATACTAAGAGCACTGAAAGGGTAAGTGTACGTATGAGAAGTAGATATGAAGGAAACCGAAGCCGCAGCCGGCTGCTGATCGGCTTCGTCGATAACCATTTCCGGGTTAGGGCTGTCACTGGTTTTCGACACTCCTTCTTCTTCGGAAGTCCGCATGACTTCCGCTATCCGATTCTTGACGTAGTCCAAGGGCGACAGTGAAACAGGAGGTTCCGTGTAGTAACGCACTATGTTCCTATCTTCGGTTTTTTCTCTGACCTGCTGCGGAGGAGGCTGTTCTTCTTTGGGTTGTAAAGCTCTCCTAAGTTTCCAAGTATGGGGGTCGTAATTCTGGTACGACGCCGCCCTCGAACTTTGAGTTTGTGAATTATTAAACAGATCCATCGGTTGCTGCTCTCCTCTCATGTTTTGAGGGTGTGCAGGATTCGTCACTCCTTGGTCAGTATGTACGACCTTGATTTCAGGAGTACTAGAAGGCTTTTTAGGAGAAATTTTTCCATTAGGTTCGGGTGTTTCCCTGTGGAAACCCTAAAAAAAAAAATACATCAAGTTAAGTACAAGCATTAAACAAAAATAATTTCTAACACAACTTGCCCTAAAGTTTCTCATATATGAGTACATACTCGTCATTACCTGGTCCGGTGTTTTTCATTAAGTTGTTTCAATTGGTTGTACAACCACAGTAGTAGCACACAGAAAACAGACTACCTCCTACATTACACCTTTTTGGACCCGAGGGACCTCAAAATGTATAAACTTATAATTATAAGTTAGTGGAAGTTAACGGTTAAAAATATTTACTCGAGTAATGCAAAACTAATGTATTTAACCGATGAAAATAAATAATAATAATATTAACTTACTTGAAAGAGACGATCACCAGGACGAGTGGACTGAGGTTGTGGCGCAATGTTTGCTCCAGGAGGCACGGGGGTGCCTTGAGCATCTGAGCTTTGGTTTATTTGATGAGTGATGATTGCATCAATTAAACTAGCGGCAGTAAACGATGTGTCACAACCTCTGGCTCTACCCACCTCTTGGCTAAAAAGAAAAAGAAAAAAAAAATTATGACAACGAAAAATATAATATAAAATACTTGCAAAAAAAAAAAAAAATAAAATAAACATATTTCAAGAATTTAAAGGTAATTAAACACAAGGAAGAGTTAAAACTTGTAAGCACACCTTTGTTGCTCTTGGTTAGAATGAGATCTAGACGGCTGGTGGGGAGTTAATTGCGGTGGAGGTTGATCTCTAGGATAGATCTGTATCAGAGAATGGGTCTCGTGGATTCTACTGATTTGAAATCCGGCCATATGTCTCGACGTCCTCTCGATTTCCCTTTGTTGAAGAATGTGATTTTCTCTGATTTTGATTTCTCGGTCCCTAGGAATGGGCTGTTGCTGATATTGTTGCTGCAATTCTCGCTCCCTTTGAATCTGATGGTGGTTATCCCTGATCTGTTGTTGTATCTGATGGTCTCTGATCTGGTGTTCTCTTATCTGCTGTTCTCTTATCTGATGTTCTCTCAGTTGATGCTCCCTCATATGCTGATCCCTGATCTCCCTCAGTTGATACTGCTGTTGCTGTTCCCTGATGTACATGTCTCTGGACTGTTGCTCTCTCATCTGCTGATGGTGACTATCACGTGACTGCTTATGGCTCTCCCTGCTGTATCTTTCTTGTTCCCGATATCTAAAAATAAACCGTACATAAACATCGAGTTATCTGCAAGAGCTAATTCATTATTAACAAATAGTCCGATGAAATACCAATAGATCGTAAACATCACTGCATGACATCATTACGCATTTAAAACAATATTCAGCTGTCTGATTATATGTATTATCATTCCCCCCCCCCCCCCCC
>KZ651311.1:499739-512465 GCA_001010745.2 Gerris buenoi | reverse complement strand
TATTTATTTATTTTTTTTTTCTTTTAATTCCCATTTTTAGACTAAAAGCAGTCAGAGAGTTTTATCTACTTTATGATCTTTTACAACAGATACTGGATTTAGGGCTCGTAAAAAAATTAGAAAAAAGTTACCTTGAACTCTTGCAGTAACTGATCAAGTCCAAGTTTCTTTCTATAGTTAAAATAAAAATTTTTGCACTGATGCTGGGATTTAGTAGGTCCGACTAGTTGACATATTTCAGACCACACAGTGCCATAAGTACGAAGTCCCTTTTTCAGAGCTTTTGTTTCTTCCTCAGTCCATCTTAAAAGATGAGTAGCCTGAGTAGTATGGGAAGCTTCACTCCTTGCAACGGCACCGGAAGAGGTGCTTGCAGAAGTAGTTGAAGTTGCAATAGAAGCACTTACATTTGTTGAAGAAGGATTTGCAGAGGTTGTATTACTATCCACTGATGAACCGATGCGCCGTACAATCCTGTTGAAGCATGCCGAGCAGCATTTTGTAATAGAACTGTCGATTTCTGCAAAAATAATAAATTTAAAAAAAAAATTAGAATAAAATAGAATCTGTTATGCATATACGTAGTCTACAAGTTTTAAAAAGTATATTTGTATTTTTTTACATAGGTATGTCAAATCCTGCTAAGACAAGATCTAGGGTGACGATAAAATGACAATGAAATACTTCAAGGTTCGATAAGTTTAATTTTATGGCTAATACAATCGTTTTAACGTAAAAAAGGAAAATAAATACTTACGGAATTCAGCTGCTATAGGGTCCTTTACAGCCGGTGGTAGATCAAGCCATTTACAAGGCAAATGGCGCAGTCGTTTAACTCTATGACCTTTGGCATTAGGGCAAGTCGGCAACGGACAGTTGGTATACCTTTAAAGCATAAAAAGAAAAACATTAACAACATACGAGTGAAACAAGTCAAACAAATTGTCAATGTCCTACGTCGCTAATAACGACAAATTAAAATTGTGTACATTACCTGGATCGCACAGCTTTACAGCGACAAAGGTTGCAAACTCTGGCATCGGGTGTAATCTGGTCCTCACTTAAGCCATACTGACTCGCTTGAGATCGTGGTAGTTTACGAGAGCAAACCGCTTCTGCTTTACAAACTGCACAAGGCTGACTTGAACTGCTTAACTCACTGCCTGAAACTGAACATTAAACAAATAAATCAATCGTAACATTTACATTGTACCTCAGTTACAGCTAACAGTCAACTTAAGCAAATGTATCCAACCACAGGAGAAAGGGAAACTTGTAATTGAATTGATGAAAAAAATAAGTAGATTAATGTCCAATATAGGTATGAGTCCCAAAAATCGCTATTTTTTAAAGTCCAATAAATCGATGCATCAGGAGTTTGCTAAAAGTCAGACTCTCAGACCGAATAAGATCTACCGAGCTAAGGAAGAAGTCAGGGTTGAGAGATGTAAGAGAGGCAACACTTAAATTAAAGTGGCAGTGGGCAGGTCATGTTGCTAGAATGGAGGAGAAGAGATGGGCTCAACGTATCACTGACTGGTACCCCAGGGATGGAGTCAGGAAAAGAGGCAGGCCGGCGAAAAGATGGAGAGACGACATCACCAACTTTTGCGGGATGTTATGGCATCGTTCAGCAAAAGATAGAGAAGCGTGGGCAAAATTGGGAGAGGCCTATGCCCGTAGATGGGCTGCATAGAAGAACATTTATAATTTTATTTTATTTATTTATAGAAAGATATTAGAAAAGAAAAGAAGACTTTTATTATTAGTTTATTTAAACTTAGTTTTGTTATAATGTTTTTAAATATTTTTTAAGTTAAGAAATTTTTTCAAATAATGTTTTTAAAAATTCAGAAAAATAAAATAAGATTATGTATAATTTCTTGTTATGTGTATATATAATCAATAAAGGCTATTATTATTATTAAATCGATGCATCGATGTTTCTAGAGTTAGTTACACCTCGATATTACTTAATCCTACATTTCCACATAACAGTAGCATAATTATAATAAAGCAAACAAACTAGAGAATGTCCTAACTAGAAGAACCCGGGTAATATAATAGGTAGTTGATAAAAGGGGATTAATAAAAATGTTTTGAAGTCTCATACACCGATTTGTAAGTTTTACACACTTTTTATCATGATGTATATCGATATTTTTTATCATAATAGATGTAGCAGCCGAGTGTATCTGTTTCGACCAAATTGATGACACGTAACCCTAAACATCTTAAGAAGAATGGTATCAAAAAACTCTTTAGGCTTCTAAATATCAAGGTAGAACTAAGAAGAATGGTATCAAAGAACTCCTTAGGCTTCTAAATATCAAGGTAGAACTAAGAAGAATGGTATCAAAGAACTCCTTAGGCTTCTAAATATTAAGGTAGAACTGTTATCGCAGGTTATAGTGAAGACTAAAAACCTACTATACTTAATTATTATGACTAGAAACCAACTAATTAATTTTGATGACTAAAATCCATCTAATTAATCTTGACGACTAAAAACCCACTAATTTATTTTAATGACTAAAAACCAACTAATTAATTTTGATGACAAAAAAAACACTAATTAATTTTAATGAATATAAAACAACTAATTAATTTTGATGACTAAAAACCAAATAATTAATTTTGGTGACTAAAACCCAAATAATTAATTTTATTAGTATGGCATCTGCTCAAGGAACAAACTCGATACTTAAGGTGTAATAGTATATTAAAACAAATTTAAAGTAGGATTCGAAAGACTAACAACTATGTTGAATCATCTCACATCAGCGAGTTTCAGAGACTAAATTAATGTCAAGGTACAAAGAGGTCCCCCGAAATCAAGAAATCATTTTTTGTCAGCTTTTCCCCCCAGGTTTTAACGAGAAGTTAAAGAAATAAGAAGTAAGTGGCCAAACTGGGGATCGAACCCATAACCATGTATTATTGAACCGTATAATGAGGCTCTCCCACATTAACCTAATGCCTTTATAAAATGTTAGCTCGGAATAACTAAGGAAGGGTAGTTGTCTGAGGTAGGTAAGAAGGTAGCAGCTTCACACTACCCACTACCTTCTCTTAACCAAGTAACTTAATTAGAACCCCCAAAAAGCTATACACGAACACCATAATAAAAAATGGCACGCGGGGCGTCTCGCAACTTTTTCTTACGGAATATTTTCGAAATTGCGGCAGATATTAAGTTAAAATATAAAATACTTATTTGTCTTATAGAAAGGTAGAAATTACAGCTCAATCGGCGAAATAGAGTTCAAGTTACAAAGTTCGAAAGTCGATATTTTCGAAATGGTGGTAGATATCAAAACGAAATTGCATGGAAATGTTTTTCTGATAAAGAGGTATGATTGGTGTAATTTCTATATATTTAGAAGATTTTTCGAATTTGATGAATTTTTGCCGATTCGGTTAAGGGCGGCACAACTGGATTTAAGGACTAGTGTTTCAACCATGTTTCAATTCTTTAGCTTAAGAAACAGCGGGAGTTATGTGTGTCACGGAAACACAGATATCCAGCTAAAAACCACTCCAACTGTCGTAAAAACACTCAAAAAACCGATAATTCCGTTGATATCTCGGTTTTGGATTTTTTTTTTATTAAAACAATACTTTTCCTTTAGGCTTTAGGAAAGGAAAAGTTTAAAAGGTTAAAATGGGTGCAGCAGATTTTGAGATTACATCTAATATAAATGTATATATAGACACTATATACATAATTAATCATAACGCGACTTATAAACGAAGGGACCGATCTTATAAAAATGTCAAAGATCTAAAAAATGTTTAGTGGTTAATTTTTAAGAGGAAACGTCAAACAATGACGAATAAATAAATAAAAGGCGAGAGTGTGTTAAGTAGCGTGTTGACGAAAGCGACGGATTTAAGAGTTTGGAAACGAGACCGAAGAGATTACAAACGGAAAAGGGCCGGATTCGGGGTAGAATTATAATTAGTTAAAGGGGCGAAGAGGAGCAAGAAAGGGGGAGATAGAAGCGGCAAAGTGTGTAGAAGCAATCCGAGCGCAATGTAAACGTTTAGCCGAGCTCCGATCTCTCGATCGAATCCCTTTAATTAATTAGGCTAGTGTAAACAGGATTTAGAGCTGACTTACAGCCCGCTTAGCAGTTAGATGAGCTGGCAGTGTACATAAAGAGTCTAATAGCTCGCAGCGCTTATTATGTTAATTTAATAAAGCGGCAAAGCGGAGCGGGCGACAGCAATCTCGCAAAGTAAACGTCTCGGATCAAACTCACCTGCATCCCGCTAATTACTCGCTCCCGAACTAAAACACAACTTCCACTTATAATTAATATAGATAAATCACATTTTTACTCGATAAAACCCCTTTTTCGTCTTTAATTACCGAAATAAAATGGAATTTTAAAACGGGCGATATAACGAGATTCTTTTAATCTCTTTAAACCGTCGGCAAAAAAAAAGGAATCGATCCCGCAGATAACATTTTCGTGAAGAGTGCGGCGGAGTCGCAAAAAATTCTTTCCCCGCCTCCTGTCCAAATAAAAATCCGAAGGAACAGGAGGAGGCCAGAAGTTTTATTTTAATTGGTTGTTAGGAAAGGGAGAGGGCGGGCCCGAGGGATAGCCGCTTGTTGACTTTAACATTTGGCAAATTAATCTGTAAAGGATAGGGGGGTCGTCTCCGGCTCCATCTGGACCTGCCACGGGAGAAAAAAGAAAAATAAATCGGTTAAACGGTTCTTCCCCTCCGACGATATTGAATCCGAGTAGAATCGCCTTTATCATGTGATATACCGAGCGTCGCAGAGATTTGATTTTATCTCCGGTGGAATATCGACTCGCTGCCGTCTCGGTACGACGAGAGTTCCGTCGTGACATACACGACACGACCGAGCTAGCCCGAGCGGATAAATCAAACGACCACAGCACAAATATTCAAATGATTTTCACACCGTCGGGATATTGAAGAAAACGGAAGGCTAACAACACGGACGTTTAATCCGATAAAATGTCATCGTAATATATCTACGTATAAAATATACAGAATAGAATTGTCTGCCTATCTCTTTTTTTTAATTGAAGACATGAAAAGCTCCACATGAAAATTAGAGCTCTAAGAGAAGCTTTTGTATGCTAAACCGTACGAGTTGTTAAATGTGACGGAAAAACCTAAAAGAAGTGAGGAGATTACGAGGTGGCCGCAACTAATATTGGATCCGCAGCTACGTATTACAAACGGGGCCTTATGTCCGTGTACTTAGCCGTAACCTCTTCTAGTCCGTCCCCATCTTTACTTAACCGTCTACTTTCGAAAAACAAGTATTACTTATTAATTAAATATCAACTAATAAACGGCTCAAATTATAATTACTATTTACGTCGGGAGACAGACGGAGAAAAATAGGCTTCGGCACTGGGATTCGAACCACGGGCCTCCTATTCCAGTAAAGACGCTCTAGCCGACCGGCGGGATTAGCGGTTCGAATCCCGGTGCCGAAGTCTATTTCTCTCTGTCTGTCCCCCGTTGTAAAAAGTAATTATAATTGGATTTAAATTAAAATTTAAACGTTCCGTAGTACGAATACTACCGAAAACTTAAAAATTAATAAACAGCTTGATTTTCCGGTAAAACCCACGTCACGAAGGGTTTGAAGTCCCAAGTGTCGCTTCCACAGCTAGAATCTCCAGGGTTGTGCATCGTGATGTCGACTCGAAGCACCACAACCCTGAAGATGCATTCGGTAGTGGAAGCGAAACGTCGGGCTTAAACACTTCGTGACGCGGATTTTACCGGGAAACCAAACTGTCGATTACTATTCTAACCGCGGAAGCCTACGCACCAAGCTAAATATCGATTGTCGTAATCGAACGTCTAAAAAGAACTCTCTACCAAAAACCCATTTGTATTTTATCCCTGGCGATAAATTAGGAAGGATTGAAACTCGTATAATAGCAAACGTTTTTCCACTTTGAGCTATCTTGCAGATAAACTCACACGGCGCCAGCGGTTGCGAGGAGAGGCCACTGCCGTACCTAGTTTTGTTATAATCGGCCGATTCGATTATTTTATTTTTTTATTTTTATTTTTTATTTTCTTCTTTGGGGTTTTAGTCCCGTTCGACTGCTCAGGCCATTACAGGACAGGGGTTATCGATTATATTTAAAGAAAAACGGAGTTACGATTTAAAAGCGAAATATGCAAGTCGGCGAGATTCGAGTTAATAAAGTCGGCTGAAAATACGGTCTCGAAACAAGTTAGAAGTCGGGAGAAGGTGGATCCGAGATGGGAGTCTGAACCGCGGGTTAAAAACGCTCTAGAGCAGGAGCAGTACAAACAGTGTAAGGTAAGTAACGCGGTCAACAATCCGGGGAAAAAGAGTTGTTAAGGGTGGGCGGGAGTTGAAGCGCGGCAATTATACGGATTGTCTAGAACAAACATAGGGGCTCGGGGAGCGCTGAGCCAGCATCCAACACTCGCGTACCCGCCTCTTACACGCCACACACGAGCGTTTTACACACGGATAATTTCCTAAATTAAACATTTGGAAAATTCTCTACTCGGAGATTTCGGCAACGGGAACCGACCCCCTCACCAGAATAAACACCCTGTCCAAACCACCTCGATTACCACGATAATGCTAATAATGAGGCTCGAGTATCCCACGAGTCGACTTTTACCTCTCACCATCGCCGAATAAAAAAATGATGTACGTATATTGAAAAAGAAGAACGGGGTTCTAAAGCTCCTAGAATAAATAAACCGAGGAAACTGTCGTCGTCAGACCGTTTACATAACGGCCGAGAAAGAAAACGACTCTCTCTTAATGAGATTCCGGAGGGAAAAGAAAGCCGATCTGAAACCGAAATATTCCCGTTCGCAGAACAAATTAATATCCGGATCGATGGGAAATTAATATTTTCCGAGACGGAAAAAAGAAGTGGAAAGAGCTCGCCGAGTTTGCCGATAAAAATCGACGGAGGAAGGGAAAACTGGAAAAATCGGAAAGGAAGCGATATAATCAAGGAGGGTGCTCCGCCTGAGAAATTAAAGTGAAATTTTAAAAGAATCTAGTCGGTGAGAGCGAGGGTAAACTGGGGGAAAGGGGCGGCTAAGTAAATTCCTTTGCTTTTGACGAGGTTAAATAAAACAAGACCAGTATAAAAGTTGTTTTATAATTATACGGACGGGGGAGGGTTTAAATATCCTGATGAATTGGCGGCAACATTTAAAATTCACTCTACATTATCTAGACGGTCCATTTAATTAGAGGGTCGGCCGACTCCGCCCCGCAGTCTCCCCCCGTTTCTTTCTTTTATTATTTGTCTAGAGGGAATCTTTTCTCCAAGATTCTCGCGGGACAGAACCACTCCACTCAGAACGCTTTTCTTCCCCAAATATCATCGCTTTAATTCTCCACTGTCCTGTCATTCCCGTACTTCACATCTCCAGTATCTCTTTTCCTACAAAATTAATTTGTTCTGTTTTTTTTTTTTTTTTTCTGATTTTTTTTTTTTTAAAGTTGGAAGGATGAACAAAGGAATGCCCATCGTTCACCAAACGAATGGTGGAGAGTAGAAGGCCAGAGCTGACGAAGACTAATCAAGACCAAACTGTACGGGTGAAGTGTCGATAAAATATTTGACATTAGAGTCCCTATAAGAAACCCAAAAGTAAGGCGAGGCAATTACTTTAGAACTCAAAAAGGTTTTAGTTTCGATAACTGTCACTTATACTTTTCTGTAGAATCACTTTGCAGTCCGACAAGAAGAGTGGACGGGGACAGAATCCAAGAGTAAAAACAGAGGCTTGATCGCTTTGTGAAATTCAAATGTGAATTGAGGTGGGGCGTGACGGACTGGGATTTGACGGCACCGGAGTGCAATACGGATCGGAACGTGACGTGGATTAACGAGGCGGGGGACAATGTCGGCCCGAGGGAGTCCGGCTTAATCTCGTTCTCCGACAATTACCTAAGCATTGACTAATAACCGGCCACTGCTACGACGAGTAATGGTCCAGTACGTACTGGACTCCATCATTTATTCATGGGACTAAACCGGTGCCAGTAACGTTTCCGACAGAACCACCACCGTGTATATCTTTTCCGATAAAACACCGTGGACCAACTGAATTTTTTTTTAATTATCGTATACCCTACAGGAAACTTATGTTTTTGCAGAAAAGGAAAATAGGTAATATAATAATAATGGACGTTTAATGAGATGGAATATATATTGCGGACCGCAGGGATTAACGTTTCCAACAAACTCGAACCAAGACTATAAAACTTGTCTCAAGGAGGATATTATTCAATTATAGATTTCTAGAGAAATGAAGCCTGCTCAAAACTAATGATTGATATTAAGGGACGAATCCTTTTCTCGTATTTATCAATGTCGTATTATTATGACGACGGAAGAACCCTGCCCATCGATGGTATACTATAGTGACGACGGAACAACCCTGCCCACCGATGGTATACTATAGTGACGACGGAACAACCCTGCCCACCGATGGTATACTATAGTGACGACGGAACAACCCTGCCCATCGATGGTATACTATAGTGACGACGGAACAACCCTGCCCATCGATGGCATACTATAGTGACGATGGAACAAGCCAACCTATCAATGCAAACAAAATTAAATAACTACGTAGTCAACATAAACACACATCTTAAATGGAATTCATTTTTTAACAAAAAAAACTCAGATGCTTAATGAATTAATGAGAACTAAAATAAATTATTTTGATCAAAAACTACCTTGGCGATATAAGTACAAGCGAAGTGCATGTGCTGTGCATGGGCATAGTCTCGGCAAGAGTAAGTTAGTGCAAGGGGCACTCTGCTTCTTCCCTAGGCGTATTGCAAAACACTAATATTTTTAAAGTGATTTCATAGCCCAATAGATTAGACCGAGATTTTTATTTCGTTAAATTTCGTTGATTAGAATTGTGCACAGACGTTGCAAATCCACTCGTGTAAACCCACCAATGTGTCATTTGCGCCACCAAAACAATTCTCCCTCACCTTAAATATTTACCATGTTTTGAAAAAGTTCAGTACTATAACCAATTATTTAAATAAAATGATTATCCATATCATTATAAATATATAATCTATTGGACGAGTCAATAATTTTATATACATACTTTGAGCAGCAAGTTTTGATCGGCTTCTAAACACGACTTAGGTATGTAAGCTTTTTGATGTTCATTTGCTTTTTGATGTTCACTTTTTAGACTAATTATTTTAATAACTCGTTTTACAAAAAACAAAGAGAAAAATAAATGAATTAATGCTCTTAATCCGATTAATATATTTCAAATATTAACATGACGGGGTTTGAGGTAAAATAATTTAATTACTTACCCCCCTCGCAATAAAACCCTTTTCTAAAAACAGCTAGTAAGTGGAAAAAAGGAAAAATTAATTTACTACATATATTTATCTTTTTATTTCTTTTAAAAAGGGGAAAAAGGCTTCTGTTGAATTTCGGTTAATTAGATATTCTTCCACTTGGTTTAATAATGATTTTATTAAAAAAGCAAAGAATTATTTCTTTCCCTCTTTCACTCGAGGGTATTATTAATTTAAAAATGTAATTAATTAGCTTGATATTCGGACTTTTTTTAAATACCTGTCGGATATTTTATTTTCCATTTACATCAGCCGAGTATTTATTTGTTTTAGCGTCTCTTGGGGTTTGATGTGATAAAACAGATTACGTCTTTACATAGGATTCGAAAAGGAATAGGGTTTGGAAAATTAAAAGCTTTTAATTCCTTTACGTCCCGACCACATCGAGCATTCGACACCGCTGTTTTCTAAAGGACAAAGGACTTGAATAAATATTATAGATAGAGTTTAGTAAGATTCAAACGGTGTTTTCTATTCGTCGCACAAGTCCGTGTATTTGACGATCGAAAGGCCGAGACGGTATTTTACAGTCGTAAAATTCCTTCGCTAAGGTAAGGTACATACTACTGATGATAGTAACGTATATTTTTACTCGATACGCTCATTCGACATCCCCAATCGTGAAAAGAATGCAAACCCTTAACCCTTAAATTTCCACCCTTTTGAAGAGACGATTGTTTCGGACTTGTCGATACTTTTCCTGTGTTTAGGGTTAACTCATAACGTAACTCGAAGTTTTAAATGTTTTTCTGGGTACTTTCGAAGATCAAGTTCGTCGACGACAGATAGACAGACGAACACGGGTAATACAGGTACGGTTACGGAGCCTCGGTTTCGTCTACGGACACCTAAAACGATCGGGTTGGAATCTATAAAATTTATTAATACGGTACGAAGCATGCAAGAGGGTTTTAAAATACGAGACGGAGTCTAAAAATGAAGACAGGTGGTTTAACAATCGACAACCGAGTAGATGTAAAGGCGAGAAGGGCTAAAAGTTTCCGGCGGTAACCCTTCGTACGGGAGATCGAGGAGCCGGCCCTAAATTATTAAACGTGCAGTCGCTAGTCCGAGCCGTTTGACACCTCTAACACCCTTCTGTATTTATACGTCGTTTCGATAATTACCGAATTGTTCCCTTTCAGCAGTTTTTATCCCGTCAGGAGTAAAATCTTTTAATTCCCCGTCCTTTCGACACGATCCGTTTCGTTTTTGTTTTAGTGAATTTTAAAACGAGCTCGTCCGGTTTAAAAAGGGGGTTTTAAATTCACTTAATTTCCCATGCGTTTTGATGAATTTTTAAATTTCCATTCGGAACAAGTTATATAAACGGATATTAAAAAGGTTTCCAAGATCGTTTTAGGTCGGGAATTCGTAACAGGATACGATTCGGGAGGGGGAATTATCTCTTTCCGTATAAATTAGTAGATTTTAAGCTTTGTTTCCCGTGCCGTCTGTTTAAACTGACTTTTTCATTCGCCGAATTAAAAAACGAAAAACATTTTAATAAACGAGGGAGCGTTCGGAGTTATATTCGTCGACGGCAAGCCAAGAAGCGATCGACCACCACGTGATAAGACCGATAATCGTATAAATGACAGACGGCTTCAGAACGGTATTCTTCGGAGATACGTGGTACAGCTAACGACAGCGGTACCGATCGACAAAATCACCGTGATTTCCGAAAGGAAATTCGCAGGAACAAGAGCTTGTTTCGAAGATTCTTCGACCACGTCGTCGGGAAGTACCTACACCCTTTAAAGGTGACAACCGGACACAAAAGAAACAAACGGGATCGATGCCGTTTAATGAAAACGACAAGAGATGAAACGGCGAAGCGATGAAAAGGCGAGGGAGACGGAGGCTTTGTGGAAACGCACGACACAAAGCATTGTCGGAGCGGAGGAGGTTGTCTCCGGGGACCTCGGTACCCCTCACTTAGCTCCCTAACTACTCCCGACAGTTTTTCTTCTGAAAAATTAACCGGCTCCTACTCGACACGGCCGGAGAATCCTTGGACGCCGACAAAACCACGTCGGTTTCAAGTGAATAATTAAAAATACGTCTCCGTTTGTACCGTTTGTTTTGATTTTTCTTTGCCCGACTCGAGGACTAAGCACCCGGATATAATTTACAACGACGATAAAAAAGAAACGAGGGGGACGAGGGAGTAGAGGAAAGGACTCTTTTGAAAAGGTTTTGCGTGCGGAGGGAAAGGGGGTAAGCTTCGTTACCTAATCCCTTTAAGTCTTGCATTCTCCAAGTCCGAAATCATATTTGTCCTAGGATAACACTTTTGTTACATGGCAAAAATGTAACCGAGCTTTCATCAAATATTCAAAACTCTACTAACATACTCGTTTTTTAAAAAAAAAAAAAAACTTTGGATTTGAAAAAAAGAAAAGGCCTTCTTGGTTCTTTTAAAGAGGTTACTTTAAAATCAACATAAGCACTGTTCCTGCCATCTTTCAAGATGGCGGCACTCGACTTATTCCAAAGATGGGATTTGATGGTTTTCAATTTATTCGTCTATTTATTATTCTAAAAATGGTGTTCTATTTTTACGTTATGCTATTTTTTGGCTATCAAAATATACAGACATGTTGACGCGAACCAAATCAATTTTTTTTTAAATTTTATTTTAAAATCAACGCTGTTACAGATTAATTTGCGGAATAGCGTCAAAATAATATTTAATGTTTAAAAAAATATATTTATACGTGTATAAAGCGATAAATCTTAAGTTCTGTAACTCTTCACAACATTACGCGCCATGTACTGCAAGCACACATGGAAATAACATGTACTGCAAGCAGATGGAAATAACATGTACTGCAAGCACACATGGAAATAACATGTACTGCAAGCACACATGGAAATAACATGTACTGCAAGCACACATGGAAATAACATGTAGGTACTGCAGATAAATGGTAATAACATGTACTGCAAGTACATGGTAATAACATGTACTGCACGCACACATGGAAATAACATGTAGGTACTGCAGATAAATGGTAATAACATGTACTGCAAGTACATGGAAATAACATGTACTGCAAGCACATGGTAATAACATGTAATTTAAAAAATTCAAAGACTACTTAATTTATTATTTATATTTGTACGGTGTTTAAAAAAACCATAGTTTATACAATCCTTATGGTTATTTTTTTTTTATTTATTTATTTTTTTTTTTCAACACTTTAGTTAGAGTTTTTGATTTTGATTGCTGTGATAACTTTTTTTAATGTTAAATATTAAATGTTGCTCTTTGGAAACTGATTATTTATTTCATTTTTTTTTTTTTT
>KZ651311.1:444159-482407 GCA_001010745.2 Gerris buenoi | reverse complement strand
TTTTCTTCTTTTTTTTTTTTTTTTTTTTTTTTAATTAAGGGGCGTTTTAATATCTTAAACAATGAGAAAACGAATCTTAATTTTTAAAAAAATCTGTTGGCCTTACTTTTTTAAGAAAATTGAAAAATAAAAAATTAAAAAATTAGATTTTTTTCTAATATTGAGTCTTTGTATTTCTATTGCTTTTTTAAAAAAGAAAACAATATGTTTCTAATGTTCCAAGTCTGTAAATAATCATTTGATATATTCACATTTAGGAAGAGCATAACCTTGAAATTAGTATTTTACATAATGAATTTAATAGCATAGAAAAAAAAATCAGATTATAAAACTAAAAATAAAGTAAAGTATGTTAGCCCACCCTGTTAATTAGGTCACACGCCGCCACTGCCTTTCATTGTGTTTATTGACAAGCCTGCAGGATGGAATGAGCGGATTGTCTCACAGGAAAGAGGTTGTGTGGATGGTAATGAACAAGATTATCAATTATGCCGTGCTTTCCTTCGTGATTAAGAAAAAAAAAGTGTCAGGAAAGAACGACAGTGGATGGGGCGCTAATGTATTCTTGATCAAACTAAAGAAATAAGAGTAAATGCTACAGTAGACACCTCTAGCCATTGAAGGAAACAACACCGAGAAGGTGAACACCTTCCTGTAAATTAGGGAGCACAGTGGCAAGGAGCAGAACCACCGAACAGGACATCATAGTTAAAAAAGGCCAATGGAACATTCGTATAACTGTACCCTTGGTGGAAAAATAAAGCAATTTCAAGACTGACAAAGCTCAGACTCTTTCTCCTATATGGGCACAGGACGTGGAAAGCTATAAAAGTGGCTATAAACGTAAGCTATAAACAACGTGGGAAGCCTGGTGTTTTTTTTTTTTTTTTTTTTTTTTTTTTTTTTTTTAATGCGTTGATAATGCCGGGATCCTTGAGCGAAAGCTCTCAACTGATACAATCGACAACTTGGAACCTTGGAAGGTATTTGGCAAAGTCGTTAAACGTCAATACTCCGCATTATATTGTGAGGCAAGAGTTTGACGTTCAACATGTCTCAATTAAAATCCTCGGTCATGTGATAAAGTTTATAAACAGAATACATTGCTTGGAGGACGATAGTCTGGTGAAGCAGTGCATAAATTGTCTAATATACTTAGATTTGGTTTTAAGGCAATACAGTAAAATATAACTGGGTTTCTCAAGTAAAGCAGTTGCTAGCCACAATAGACGTCGACCCTAACTTAGTACTAACAGCACCGTTCTCTTCGACATTTATTCAAAACACACAGACAGCATACAGATTAAAACTTAGACAAAAAGACTTGGACAGAATACAAACCTCATCTTACTCCAGTTTATACCGTTAATATTAACAAGCTGCAATAGCCCCGACTATCATTACCTAAAGACATCATTATTTCTACCTTATTCAGTACAATGTATCCTTGCACAGGTTAGAACAGCGGGTTTCGATAGTTTAAAATTAACAATNGCTTAATTCGACCGTTTCACCGTTCGTATCGTAACCGAGGCTTAATTCGACCGTTTCACCGTTCGTATCGTAACCGAGGCTTAATTCGACCGTTTCACCGTTCGTATCGTAACCGAGGCTTAATTCGACCGTTTGGCGCTAAATGAAAAATCGTTCAATACCCAAATTACTAGGTTCAATTGCTGATATATCAGCCAAGTGTAGAAATTAATACGATACCATGTATAAGCTACTTTCGACAAACAATGTGCAATTAATGTGAGACTTGCAGAGGGAAAATTATGACCTACTATCAAAATAATAATTAAAAGACGAGTATTTTTTAAGATACGTCATTGTTACATAAAGTGGTTTTAATTCGATTGAATTATGCGTGTCATATTAATATTATTTTTTATTTTTGCAGTTTATTGTAAGTCTTGATAAAGCGAATCCACACATGCGATATTCGCCGAACAACGAACATTCTCATTTCGCCGAGTAATACGCCAAAAAGTTCCATAAAAGCTGATTACAGAATATTCGGAAGGGGGGAACCGTACACACTACTTTTCTTAACAATTAAGGCCCGTTTACACGGTGATAGTTCTTCCACGATAGAACTATCATGTCAGTCTACGTCATACAACTATNTTATTTTTTTTTTTTAAATAATGTAAATGTCTTAAATTTAAATTATTTTTTATTCTTAAATTATGTAAATGTCTTAAATTTTAATTTTTATATTAAAAAAGTATAATTTTTGTATTAAAGAAGGGCAATTAGTTGTAAGTTATTGTCATTTTACCTCAAAATAAAAAATATACTGGTTTAAAGAGAGTTAAAGAAAGTCAGAACTGAGTACCGCGCGCGCCCGGTATTGAGACTCTAGATGGCGCGCCCACCAGAAGGTTAAGGCTAGTTTGATTTGGTAACTCAACCTCAATCTAATAAAAAATTTAAATAGAAAATTACGATTGTAGAGGATGAATAACTAAAAATAAACATGTCATCATAATTATTGATGAAAATTTAAAATAAATGAGAATTTGTACACAAAATCCTCTGTGGTATCCATACAATAGCTGTTGGAGCTGTGAAGTGCTTTAACACCAATAACATCTTGCAAGATAAAAAAAAAAAAATCTACTTTTCTTCCACTTCTTCACAATACTAAATAGGTTGAGGATACTTGATCTTACTTATGTTATCTGATTGATTTTTTTTTTTGCCATTTAAAAACTTGCTTCCTTAACACTTTCAGCGCCGATGACGCAGACGTCTGCGTCATGACGAGGGTATACCCGCGCGCAACGTGACGCACCTGTTGCGTCATGGCTCTATTAAAAAAAAAAAAAAATGTCGCCCGGGAAGCAACTCCAGTTGCACTAGCGGAGCCGAAAGTGTTAACTTATCAATTGTCAATACATCTTTTACAAAAGAAAATCAATAGGCCACATCAACTAACCGTTGTTCCCATCCTTTCTAAGAAATATACCACAAATGTATTAAATAGTTTGAATCTAGGATATTTTTAATTCAAGACTAATATAACAAAACTATAACAATAACAACCACTTAATCTAATAATAAATCTACAAAGAACCTAATAAGAAACTAGATGGAAGATCTTGGTTGAATCTGACAAAACTAGACTAGATTATCCAATGTGCCGTTTGTAGTCCCCATGACACCGCTTTATTTACTTTGAAAATATTTTTAACAAAATCTTTAGAAGTGAATCATTTCCACCACCAATTTTTCAAAACTAAACTAGTAGTGTTGAACAATAACTTTTGAAAAAAAAAAAATCAAAAAATCACCAGTTCACAAAAAAAAGCCAGGGTTATTTTACTATAGAGTTCTGTTCTTAGAGAATGGTTTAGAAATAAGCAAGCTGGTCTTAGGTACAATTGACAAATAACCTTAAGGCTCTACCAATTCCTAATTTTAATTGTGCACAATTTGTAGAGCCCTATTTTAACTTCCTTCAAATATAAATACTACAACTATTTCAATCTGTATGTTCCTCTTTAAATTCCTGAAATCGCCTGGTTATTTCCCCTTTAAAATCGTTTATTTCTTCTTTTAAAGAATTTTTAATTTCATCTTTGAAATCTGATAAGAGCTTTAATAGTTTTGTTTCATCCATTTCTCGGCGGTTAGATGTGAACTGTTTATTTCGATAATTATTGTGAATGAAAATATACCTAACTGGCTGTTTTGATACTTGATAACCTTAGGGCTTCTCGTAAACGTAAACAGAACCAGCTCGTAGTATTTGATATCTTCGTTCGTAGTATTTGTTATCGGAACTGACACGTGACACCTTCCCCTTCCTTATTTTTCTTACACTCTAAACATGTATATAATGTTTGCAGTGACACAGTGTCACTTTGACAAGTAAAATAAAAAATTGTTAATATCAATATGAAAATATAGTTCAGTTGCTCTTGCATCTTCAACACGTTGCGTTTTAATTAATTGTAGGCTAAGGAAACTTACAACTGCATATTTGATCACGACGAGGTCACCATTTGTAAGGTTCTTAGCCTACAAATGGGAGGTAGCGTAGCCGTGGCGGTAAAACCACCTCTGCTCGGCCATCACTGAATCTTGAGTGGAACGAGAACGGGGTTCGATTCCTCGGCGTGACACTCTGATTTATATGGCTCACTATTGATCACATCATACTCGCTTCGGCGGTACAATGTACATATGTATGATGTGTGAAGTGGCTGCAACTCTCCACCGCGGGGTGTAAAAAGGGCCCGAGTGATGGCCTAATTGCAAGGTTCGAACAAGTTGTTCGTCCTACCCGTTCTAGTAGGAAGTACTAGAGTACTACTACTACTACTACTAGCCTACAAATAATTAAAACGCAACTTATCAAAGATGCAAGAGCAACTGAACTATATTTTTATTAATTGTTAATTTCACTTGTCAAATTGACATCGTGTCACTACAAGTTTCTTAATAGATGGTTTTATAAATATACTTGTAAAGTGATTTCATTATTTTTTTAAAAATATTTCTTTTACAGTATCAGAGCATTATGTCAGAATGTAGGGTCTGAATAGCGACAAAGTAACCAAAAAACCCGATAAAGTACAAATTATCCAACTGAGAACAATTTATCTTCCTTTTTTTTGTACCTAAATTTTTAACATGCAACACTGTAAATTTAAAAATCAATTAAATTCAAGCTAAAACGTAGAAGTCAGCTGAGCCCAGACTACAGTTAGTAACTGTAATATTACCTTGTGTGGCACTTAATTTAAAAGTTGTTAACATTATTTACTCCACTGTGCTCCGTAATGTCTATCTACATACTATATTTTGTTTTTTATTTGCTACTTTTCAGAAACTTGGACACTTATAATAGTTTCACACTCTAACCAAACAATTTTAAGTTTATAACTTGGTCAACAGGTTCCTTTAACCGGACCCAAATAGGCAACTAGAAAATACCACCATGACATTAACTACAACCAACTACTGGTCAATTGCTTATTCAAACTGATAAGTCTTTTCAAAAGTATCCATCTAAGAGTCATTAACCTCTGAATCTCAGTCAAAGCTTAAGAGTTACATTATTGTAGATTAACTCCAACGTAATAATATTAAAAGCTGTCCCTGGTAATGTAAACAGAGACAAGATAAGGCAATAGTACATTACGTGTCGAGTGTGGAAAGTAGCATTTTGCATGCGAGTGTGGAGTTTGCGGGAGGGTAGTAAATCCACAAAGCAAAATGCCGTTTTAGCACAAGTTGCGTACCATCCTTTATCTACGATTGTTAGATTTTAATAATAAATACAGAAAAAATAATAAACTTCTTGTATGTAAGTTCTTATTTCTCTTTTGATAAAGATGACATTAATTCATTAGTTGTATTTTGTGCCGAATTAATTATTTCGGAAGGCGTATTATTCTCCTCATATTCGTCATAATCACTTAAATTACGCATTTATTTTCACAAAAAAAACTCGATATAAACAGTTACTTTTATTAAACAAACATCAAATTTGTTGTGTTAAATGTAAACATACTAGCTAATCGTGCGTAAAGGTGAAGAATTCTTCTTCTTTACCGCCCTAGGGTGGTAAATAAGAGGAATTCTTCGGATTTATAAGACCCGCATGAGCAATGAATACAAGTACGTAAAGAATCACCTTCTACGCATCTAAACAGAGATACAATGTTTATATTTTGTATCAATCATAGATAAAAAATAAGTATCTACATCATGATTTTTTCTTTCTCTCTTCTAATTCACAAACTGCAAATTAGTAGTATTAATATGCAAAAGCATGTGTGGTGGCATTGAGATCAGAACAAGTGTGATAACATAGAAATAGAAGAGAATAAAAACACTTATAACACAAATCAAAGGGTAAAAAAATAGACTCCTACTCTAGATGTGATTTTTTTTTTTTTTTTGTCAGACAATGATTCAATTCAGTCTTATCAGATCAGATCTTGAGATCAGAACAAGTGTGATAACATAGACAGGAATCTCTTAAAAGGAAAATTAATTGTTTGTATTGAACTGATACTTAGTAATGAAAAAAAAAGAAAAGAAAAGAAAGTATTGAAGCAAAGTAATTAAGCCCTAAATATCTTCACCAGAGTAGGGGTTTCATCAACAATATCACACGTAAGTAGATACATTTCCTCTAGAAGCTAGATTTAACTGCTCACATTTTAATCACTGGTAAGACTTATAAGCTAAATGTATTTATTCGTGTTAAAATAGATTTAGCATGCAGAGGCATAACAGGAGAGGCAAAACAAATAGTAGAAGAGGCATAGTGTGGGGAAATTAAAATTTAATCAGTACAATAAACAACATTCTGCAAACCTTGGCTTCCTTGACAAGCCGTAAATTTAAAATTGTAGAATCTGGAGGGGTAGGGGAACAACAAGGTAACAAAAGTAATGCTAGTCCGCTGATATTACTTCAGTTTCAAGCATACCAATATTTATTTCAACTATATCATTAGTTTTTATCAGTCATTCCTTAAAATAAAAGGTAACATAAAGTTTGTGCAATGTAAGACATAAAAACCTTAAGTAATTGGATTTTACGGACAATCGTTTGAAATCTATTCCAATACTTCTATTGAAAGAAGTAAATTGAGATAAAATATTGAATAAAAATGTTTGTCTCATAGAGGAAGACGGAATATTTCCCTGTTCTTAAGTTTCAAGCTCGTGTTAGAGTGAACTTGAACTTAGCCTAGTATTAATAAAAGTAATATTTATATTTATTTAGTTTGAGAAGTTGTATTTGGTGAAAAATTAAGATATTTTAATTAGTATTTTTAATAATTAAGTGGTGACTTGTAACAAATATTTGTACTGACAATCATAGGATATCTATGGTATTTTAAGGAAATATAACAAAACAATTGACAATAGCCACCAAGGTTAGAGGAAATTTTAACATTGTAAAAACTAAAAGATGAAATAGTAATTTTCTAGTCAGCCTGAAGATGACCCAAAGAGGGGTCGAAATATCGCAAAAGTGAGTTTCTAATTTTTTTCTTAAGACCCTACTTACCAATAAGAGTAATATTTATATTTTACCAAATTTATTTTGATTTAGCAAAACAACAAAATCAGAATTGATTACGAGTTATAGCTCAGTCAAATTACGTGAGAAATTGTGTTGATTCAATAAAAATTGAGACATATAAGATCTTTTGTCCTAACGTGTACTAAATAATGGCATGTATTACCCTCAATTTCCCTAAAAAATCCAAGCTTCACCTCAACAAAATGTTTAAGGTCTAGCTACAATTTTGACAAAGGCTGTCACAATTTTGTTTTTGTTAAAACGTGAGTTTTAACTTGTTATTTCAGTCCTCTAACCGTAAAATTAACAGTCCTATCAAGAAAAAGTATCGGTGTTTTTTTTTCTTTTGTTCAATTGCAATTTTTATTTATAGCCAACATAAAAATCAAAATATTCCATGAAATAAAGTAGACAGTTCTGTTTGTTAGCTTTTCATTTAAGGTTAATTTCATTCACCAGAACTGTAGAAACAGTAGCCTAAAGGGTGTCTGAAATAATAAATTGGAGAATACGTTTTAATAATTTAATCTATCAAAAATAACCGACTTTTTACCAGCAATTTCAGAAACATCTCAGTTAGACTGATAAAGGCAGGTTTCTGAAATTTGACCTTGAAAATGTTTGTGCTGTGATGCTCGGAAATATTAGGAAAATTAAGGGTAAATGGAGGCTATCATTTAATACATGTAAGATCATAAAAGCGTTTTGTATGAATTTTTGAATGGAATCAACCAACGCAATCTCTGACTAAATTGATCGAGCAATCAATTATTGTGACAATTGTCTTTGAAACCATCTGCAGGAAGGTGTATCCTAGCACTAGCTACTGAAACCATCTGCAGGAAGGTGTATCCTAGCACTAGCTACATACGCAGGTCACCAGGCCCTAATATGCCTTTCAATTGCCTGAGGTTTCCATTTTCAAGCAGGAAGCCCCTAGATAATGATTTTTCAAAACCACACTGATTTACTTCTGATTAAGAGAATGGGGAAAGTAGATTATTTAGAAGAGTGGGTAGATTCTAAAAGTCCCTTCAATAAGGCTATAAACTATTTATTCACTCCTAATTACAAAACTGCAGCACAACTATGCTATATTATTCTGCCGTGCTAAGCCAAAAAACCGTATCTACCGGTTTTTTGGACAAAAAAGTTTTGAGTTCTTTAAAGGCTTATAACTCCCTTATTATTCGTCTGATTTTTTATTATTTTATATCAATGAATTAAGAATTTTATTTTCTTTAGAGCCACATTTGTTTTACCTAAGTTAAATAAATACATTTTTGGGGGGATCAAATTTATGAAAACACCTGTAGATAAGGTGTTTTTCTATCTGAATATAACAGGTTTAACGTAACTGTGGTGTAAATTGACTGTGATTTCAGAAGCGAAATTACCGTATCTACCGTCAGATACGGTCTTTTTCCTTCTGATTTGTCACTTAAGGCAATTTCGCTAAGTAAATTGTCCTTTAATACAAAAACCTTAACTAAAAATCTCTGTTTTCTCGTATTTAGGATGCAGATACGGCTTCGGGACCATCAAAAACGGCAAAAACGACCCCCCAAAACCCTGAATATGTCAAAACCTTATTTTTGACCAAAATTACAGATACGGTTTTTTGGCTTAGCACGGCAGTATTACCCCAAAAGGAAAGTTTATTTCTCATGCATCAGACAAGATTTGTACACGTGGCGGCCTCACGGTTTGCAACCCCCTTGATACAACTGTAAATGCTAAATAAGTAAAACAAACTAAACATACCAGTGTTGTCAAACGGCTCTTCATCAGTAGTTTCAGTGAACTCTTCTTCTTTCTTTTTCTTGTCCTCCTTTCTCCTATCTTTTTTCTTACTTTCTACCTTGCCTTCGGTAGAGCTGCAAAAGATAAAATAACGTTTACAAATATTAAGTCGAATTGTTCCGTTTCGTCGATTGAATTAAACGGAAAAAACGATGGTTAAAATAATAATGTATAAATAGTTACCTAGAAGTTTGAGCTATTAAAACAGGAGGTTGAGTTTGGGACGAAGAAGGTGGGTCGTTAGGTAGCAACGTAGGAGGGGGAGTATCACAGTGAGATTGAGAAAGATGCGTGCTGGTCGAAGGCTGCGATTGAGGCATCTCTTGCTTCTGAAGTTGTTCTCTCTGAAGTCTCGTAGTGACTCCAGGACCGCTGTTCAAGATGTCTAAGGCTAACCCGCTGTTAGCAGCCGAAATGCCGGATGCGACCACTTTACTTTGAGGATTCCTCCCAGACCTTGCTCTAAGCCTCGACTGGCCTGCAAAAAGAAATCGGAAACCATAATAGCATTATATATTTTAAGTAATTATCGTAGTTGACCTCTCTGTAATTAACTTTAATACGGGAAATTCATTATCATTTTTAAATTAATTCTGCACATATTTTAATAACTGATGTCATTATTACAAAATTCCTCAAAATCCGTTATCGTTTACAAGAAACTGACATGATTTATATGTTTTTATCTTATTATCGGTGGAGTTACATCTTTAGTATTGTATATTTGTATCTTGCGTGTCCTTTGTATTGCATTTTTAATAAGCCCTAATGGTTCACGGTTAATCTCTAACGGTCGAGTCTTTAGGGGCTCGTTTAAAATGACACGATTAAGCACACTTACTAAATACAATTAAAATAAAGTTTTTCAGTGGCATTATTTGTCTATAAACATCTATCTCAAAATGTTTCAGACTTATTTAAAAATCGCCC
This sequence comes from Gerris buenoi, assembly GCA_001010745.2. Classification (NCBI taxonomy): domain Eukaryota; kingdom Metazoa; phylum Arthropoda; class Insecta; order Hemiptera; family Gerridae; genus Gerris; species Gerris buenoi. The sequence goes on along the minus strand of KZ651311.1, from coordinate 472,621 downwards.
TTATGTTCGAAGACAAGATGAAAGACGATTGGAAAAAACAAATTTTTAAATCGGTTATTTATTAGATTGAATTTTAATTATTACAAACGGAATGTTAATATTATAATTGTTACATGGGATTTACCAGTATCAAAATGAGCAGACAATAAGCACAAACCTTGTGAACTTCTGATAACAAATACAGACTGAAATCAGATAACATAAACAGTGTCACTATACTAGTATTTAGAAAAGAACGAACATGACACTAGTTTAAAAAAAATGATTTGCCAACCTATGTGAGGGGTTATCCGGAGGTCAGAAACCATGCTCAATTTCTTTTTTGTTAGTCTAGTTGGACCCACTGAGGCGGCGCCAACAACTCGAGCTCTCATTGGCTCCCTCTTGGATTTTCCTCTTCCGTCAAGACCGTTCTTTTCTAAATCATAGTATAGTAGTGTTTTAAGATTCTGAAAAAAGCTCAGACATAGTACTAGGTGTGTTTTGATGGGATTTCGATGTAATGAACATGCTTTAAATGTACCACCTTGTACAACACTACTTATGAAACATCATACAAGATCGTAATCACATTTTAACACATCTTCCAACTTATTACCGACCATGCACTCTTGCGTAGATCATGCTAACAAATGTGATGATTATGATGATGGCTCTTGATGAGGCTAATGTATAAACCGGGTGTAATTATTTAAATTCTTACGTAACAAGCGGCGATAATTTTCAGTTTTCTTCTTGGACAAGTAGTAATACTGGACACAATCGCCGACACTCTTACGTTCCAAATACGATGCTATAAAGCCGAAGTTCTTGGGATGTTGTAAGAATTTTTCTTTAAAAATTTCCTTCTCAGCGGTCGTCCAAACATTGAGGTATTGCCTTTGTTGATGTTCCGTTGCGAAGTCGTTTACTTGACCGTTGTTATTGATGTAATACTGGCTCCGCTGCTTGTTATCAAGTAACAGAGGGGGGACAACCGCATACGCTCTCATCTTCTTCTCTTCCATCTAAAAGGGAGGAAAATCATTTCATTAATAAGATATTTCAAAGCAATCTGCATTAAAACAATGAAAATTACTAACATTTGATTAACTTGTGATATCTGATTGACCCAGAATCTGTTCTAAAGTATCTTTCCTAACTAAATCTGCAATCAAGATAATACAAATACAGGGTTCTCACTAAGTGAGCACTAAGGCTGGGTATACACATTGCTATGGTGTGGTATTCTTAAAACAAAAAAAAAAAAAAAAAAATGTAATAATGTATAGGTTGTATAGAAGTGGGCTCCCGACTGACTAAGACAGTTCTGTGCTAACACCTGTCTAATTGTTAGGGTTCTGCCCCTCCTTTCCACTTTGCCGTTGGTCTTGACACTGCAACAAACAGCCCACCGTCTGAAATCTTTAATGGAGGCACACCACAGCAAGTGAAAACAGCCACACTAACCATGTTGACTAATCTGCTCACTTATTACACCGCAGCTTAGGGCATCATAAAAAGCAATGTGTAAGCCCAGTCAAATTACAAGCAAAAAAAATTGAAGTCAATAAACAAAGGCTAAAGGTTAAATAGAGCTTAAAATAGCTTTTAATAGAGCTTATTAAATATTTCTAGAGGAAGTATCAGAGAAAGTCAATTGTATAGACAATCATTTAACTTGGTAATCAAACAACACATATAAGCTTTTTCATTTTTTTCTTTAAAAACTTTCTTTTACTACACCAATTAATCAATACAACAAGAATGTATTTTAACATAAAGTTGCCAAGTATGTGCTTTCAGTACACACTGAGTCTCAAGGTTTTTTGTAGATTTGTTAAAAACAAATGGAAGGGAGACATAAAAAAGAACACATGATTTAAAGATAACGATGAATTGGTACTTAAGGCTCTAGCGCCCTTTGAGGTTAGAAAAAAGACAGTAACATTAAAATGTTATTTGTTGTAAGCAACATATCAAACATCTAAGTACAGGCTTCATTCCTAATTTTAATTCTGCACAATTTGAGCTCTATTTCATCACCCTACTACAATAAATACAACTATTTCAATATGAGATTTATCATTGTATTGAAATAGCGCCTGTAATATTTATTATAGGAAGTTGAAATAGGGCTCAAATTGTGCAGAATTAAAATTGGGAATGAAACCTGTACTTAGATTTTTGATATCTTGCTTAGAACTGATAAAATGTTAATTTTACTGTTTTTTCTAACCTCAAAGGGCGGTAGATAAAAACCAAATATTCCCATTCTCAATATGATTTAAAACTATATATAAGTACATATTTTCTTCGGGTCTTGGTTAGGGTTATAATAATACTTCTCACATGCCGCAGTTCTGTTAAAATAATTTCTTTTGTAACTAGTTCCCCCTAAAAACCTCCTTAACAACCCCTTGTTTTTGAGAAATTTTTATTGGGAATCAATCCCCTATATATTTGGGTTTTGGTTATAACAAATATTTTTGTCAGATACTTTTGGAGATATAGGTACGCTCACGATCCATAGTCAGGCATACTAACATACAAAATTGTAAGGGTCCTCAGTTTTACCAACAGACCTTAAAAATACCCAGGTATTTGTAAATAAAAGGTGTCTTTTATCATTTTACTCTCTTATCTCGTACAGATTAAAGTGCGATAAAGTGCAATTTAAGTGACAATTAAGTGTAATATTGTAATACCTCTTGTTCTTGGAGACCGTCCATGATTTCTTCCAGGTCAGCATCACTTTTGATTCGTGCCCCGACCCTGTTGAACCTCTCCCTATCCTCCCGTTGTTTCCTGAGTTTTGGAAATACCTTTTCAAAGAAATCTCTATTCTTGACATCTTTCGATTTCCTTTTGGCTGAATTCTCAACCTGAAACAATCCAATTATAAATTATAGCATCTCAATAGAATAGTCTAACGATTGTCCTTTGTAATGAAAGTTAGGAATATAACAAATAATTATGCAAAACGAAGTAAATCAATAAAAGTACAGTATTTAGCTATATAAAGTGTAATATATCATGTAAAAACAAGCTTCTACCCTGCAGTGGGTGCGCTGCGGTCATAAGGACCGCAAAGGCCGTATTATTACTCATAGGTGTGTGATACTAGAAAAAACAAGGCCTTAGGTATGCTTTTTCTGTAGTTTATAGAAGTATAAAACGCCCTCTAGGGTTTGATTGAGTGAAGCTATCAGTCGAAACAGAGCTTTGCTTGAGGTAGAGTCAACTTTGCGGTCCCTAGGACCGCGGTGCCCAGTTACGTAATTATAATTCTGTCTAAAAATTTATAAACAAATTTTTATTTTCTTTTTTTAGTACACAATTTTATTAATGTACTGTTTAATTTATATTTTTTTATACTTAATAAAACAATATAGTGCATTTAATAAACTTTAAAAATAATTTTTGACTAAAATTAAAACAAGTAAAATTTCCTTTTGTTTATATTTTATTTTATGTTTGGTGTTTAATTTATATATTTTTTTTTACTTAACAATTATAAAGTGCATTTAATAAACTTTTTTATAAATTAAATTAAATGCACTTTAATAACAATGTTATTAAACACACTCTAAACAATGTTTAGATCTTTATATAACTGCAGGGTTAAAAGGTTTAATAAGCAGGGCTTGTAGCAGATTTTCCTCAAAATAAGTGACTTTTAAGTGACCTGTATTCCCCAAATAAGTGACTTTAAGATAACCAATTAAATAAAAAGCTAATATGTACTTAACAAAAAGAAGCTTGTATAGTCTGGTAACATACATAATAAATGAACTAAACTAATAATGGTAAAACATTTTACTTTTATCTAGCCTTTGAATATAGGCAAATAATCTTTAGTTTTGAAAATATAAATAATGAACATATATAAAGAAATGAAACTTTAAAATTTGGCTTATTTGAGATTAACTAGTATGATGAGCTTACAAAATCCCTTTTAAAAACAGTAAAAATATAAGCTTTGTATTTAAAAAACCACAAAAAATTAAAAATGTTATCCTTGTAAGCCCAAATAAGTGACTATCAGTGACTTTTTTTTAAATAAGTGACCAAAAAGTGACTCTCGTCAAAATAAGTGACCAAAAAGTGACTCTCGTCAAAATAAGTGACTTTTAGTGACTTTCAGTGACTCACTACAAGCCCTGATAAGCTATAGTCGATAATGCAGGGTCTTGGGTTCGGGCAGCAATTTATGGAATTTCATAAAAAGACTAGTCAGGTGGCAATTTGTTAAATTCAGCCAAACTCGTCTTGCTTGGAAATACAGATAAAAATAAAAACCTTTTTTTTATTATGTTATCATAATTTTGTTTGTCCGTTGCAAGCGAAGTCCGTTTCAGTGAGGTTCTACTGAACTGTATGAGTAACATACATCAAAAGAAAGTGGAATTTCTTTTACAACTGGATTTATAATCACATTCAATACTTGATAAACAATAAGGAAGGAGTCAACATAGCAATGAGTAAAACAATGCTAGCCCTAAAAAAGTAAATCTTGCTAACCAAAATAAAAATGAAAAAATGCTGCGTACATTTAATTTAAGAAATAGTATCAAATACTAAAATATCAATGAAGGTTAACCCTTTTAAATGCCTATTAAACTGAGAGGGTCAGGATCTAGTCCAAAGACCTCACTTGCTGGGCGCCATCAAGAACTCTTATGGGGTACTAAGGACTTCTTTCACTAATACACTCAAAGATATAAACTTTTGAAGCACAAAACACATATAGCCAGATACAAGCAATAAGTGGACTTGGTCCATTTTAATCTTTCCCCCTCCAAAATATTTATACGAACCCCTGTTTTAAAAATATATAAATATGTATTATTAATTTAATACTAAATGCCAACATTGCAGTGATAGCCATGGCACTTCTCATAAACTATATATTCTACCGATTCTCATAAACATTTAAAACAGATAATCTATTAATGTGAAATTAATATTTTTCTTTGTTCCTCCTAAACAGAATAATTTCTCTTCAATTTAAAACTGCAAAATTGAAATTAAAATCTTTTTTCGAGTGGAGTGAATAACGGATGTTCAAAATCTTTTGAATAATTGTCTTCCACCAATTTTAGAGTTACTACAGAGGACTCGATATTGATTGAGCAGCTAGTTTAAATACGAGGGTCATGTAAAAAATAAGGTTCCCACATTTTTTTCAGGTTTAAGGCATTTTTTATTGCAATAAATAAGTATACAATCTGAAAGCTTGTACTTTAAACTATTTTTCTACATAGTCACCAGATTTTTCTACGCATTTTTCCTGACGAGTTATCCACTTCTGAAAACTCGCTTCGAAGAACTCCGCCGCCAGGCCACCAATGAACTTGGTGAACGCTTCCTTCACCTCTTCATCTGTACTGCAATTGCTTAATGTACTCAATGCTTGATCATGCCCCCTTATAGCCCTGATCTTCCACCTTTTCCGAAATTGAAGCAACACTTGGGTGGACATCGCTTCAGTACAGATAAAGAGGTGAAGGAAGCGGTCACCAAGTTCATTGGTGGCCTGGCGGTGGAGTTCTTCGAAGCGAGTTTTCACAAGTGGATAACTCGTCAGGAAAAATGCGTAGAAAAATCTGGTGACTATGTAGAAAAATAGTTTAGAGTACAAGCTTTCAGATGGTATACTTATTTATTGCAATAAAAAATGCCTTACACCTGAAAAAAATGTGGGAACCTTATTTTTTACTTGACCTACGTACATAAAAACTAACTAAATGGTCAACAAGAGTGGTGTTACTTGAAAATTTTAAAACTCTCAGATAATTCTTAATTACCTCTCCCCTAGATGAAGACGATGATAATAATAATTATGATTTATTTAATCAAGTAGTGTCCCGAAAGCAATGACCAAATTTTTATTCCAATTGAAATAAATCATTGTTTTTGATTTGCCGGTCTTCAAATAGATATAATAACTTCACTAAATAGATTTCTACATTAATTTTCTTCTTTTTTTTATCTAAATATAAAATTAAGCCTGTTGTCACGGGCTTAAAGGCTCGTAATATGTAAAGATATGAAATAGAAATAATACATACCTTATCGACTTTTTTATTCCATTCCTGGACTAAGCGTGAATAAGTCGAACTCATGTACCTCTCACGAGCGTCCCTTTCATGCTGCTTCCTTTTTAGCTGCTCTAACAACTTCCCTTTAAAGGTTGTGTACCTACACAGAAAAAAAATCAAAATAAATAACAAAACCAGAATAAATGTGGATACTAAAATTAAAATTCCAACTAAATGGCGAGACAATTATACTTACTGCCTCTTGTTTTCATGATAAGATTTGGTATCCGAGGGTTGGTTGTACAACGGCTAAAACAAAAATAAAAATCATAATTAGATAAATAAAAGGTATTTGAGATTAATAAACAAATAAAATGTAAACTTATTAGGGGGAAATCAAACAGAAAGAAAAGCTGGTAGAGTAGAAACAGTTCTTTATGAGGGAAAAAACCACATTTCTTTTATACTCTTCAATTTTTTGTAATACTTTATACAACTTATGCAATTTCTCGATTTAAAATCAAGCTAGTAGAGGGGTAGATTGGTAATAAACATTAGTTGAGAGGTGGCTTCTTACATATTGCACAAAAGCTTTCGCTTGGGCATTCTGAGCAATATCAGTAATCATTTGAGCAGGGGTGCAGAATATGTCCGAACGTCCGAACGAGGTTCGGGGGAAATCGGGCAGGACTGGGGAAATTTTGGNTCTAACTTTTCTCTTCTCAATCGAATTACCTTAATACTTACTCCTTTTTTAACCCTACAAGAAAGTAGAGGGGTCTGAAAGAAAAATATTTTAAGAATTATAGACAAATATTGTTGAGTCAGTTAATTTTTGAATTCGGTGATCGACGTGTCTAAGTCGGCAATTGTGTTTGAAATCAGTATATTATATCGCGTATCTAAATCAGTTATTTTCAGTATTTTATATGATTGGTTTTTTACGTGTACAATGACAGAAAAATCTGGACTATAAACTGCTAAAAGTTTTAAAGTTATTACGTTTTTATTTTTTTTCATTTGGTTTATTGTTTTTATTAAATATACGAGTATAAGTGGCGAAATACTAAGTTATAAATATTTTCTTCAATTAGGTATAGGTAGTTAAATACCTATATATTTTAAATTTTCGCTTTATAGACAGTGTGTGAAATAATTTGTCATTTGTTTTTATCAGATAAATCTCTAAAGTAATTACCTGAGTACCACGTACCGTACTACTATAATAATACATGTAATTATAGCAGGTATATTTATGTGCACACTGTCAACTTTCAAAAGTAAACAACAGGTGAATTGTGCGTTTTGTGAAAGGCAAGGAAGAAGAGACAAACAACGTACCTAGACCATCAGTAGAATTACTAAGTAAATGTTACAATAAGGATAGCCTGTTATCCGGTTAACATCGCAAAGTTCGATTGGGGAAATTTTAATGAAAAAAAGTATGTTCTGGGGAAATTTGGGGTAGTCAAACATATTCTGCACCCCTGCATTTGAGTACAATCGACAGAAACATTATTTTACGAGTAGAAAGATTGAGCAACTTAAATTCCCTCCAAAAATGTTGATTAACAAATCCACAATTCATTCCTTAATAAATGATTACCGGATTATTTGGTCCGTGAAATCTCATGCTATTCATTTTAAATTTAAATTTTCTTACTTTTAGCCAGGAATCCCTAATTTAAAAATTCTAATCGGAAAATTCATTATACTTACTATTGTTCTTTCAGCAATGCAAGCATTTATATAATATCTTTCCAATACAATAAAACAAAAGATTTTTTTTTTACTCTTAGCAACAGGGGTGGGGATATTATAACATATAACGAAGTATAATCAAGTTTATTTTTATTATCTTGTATTCTTCATATTATTATTAGAGGTTAAAGGAAGAAGAGGTTGGCAACTTGACACAAACATTACGCAACCACTGGTGAAAAACATGTCTTAAAGTGCATTTCTACAGGGCTAGTTAACAAGCCCCTAGTGCTAGCCTCCGGTAACTATAGTTGAAGGCTGGGCTACTTCACAATTAAGTCACAGATCACTTGATCTACAAGAGGCTTGTACCAGCCCATGTACAATTTCACAATGTTCAATTTTATTTTATAGAATTTCATTAAGTATTTTCTTTCTTCAAAAAGTTGTCAAGTGGAATATTTCAGATATTACTCTAATTTTTAGAAATGTAAAAGAGGTATGAGATTTTATGGAAGAACATAGTGATAACAGTATTAAAATTATAAAATAAACCGGTATAGCGCTACGGAAAAACTGATTGACAAGTTATTAAAAAAGAGTTTGGCCATTGAAAGAGTGGGAATTTTATGGTAAAAAACTTCAAAGCATACAAAGTGTGTTTAGCAGGAGCTTAACTTTTCTCTTCTCAATCGAATTACCTTAATACTTACTCCTTTTTTAACCCTACAAGAAAGTAGAGGGGTCTGAAAGAAAAATATTTTAAGAANCCTCTAACCACCTACCAAACTCTAACCACATTCTAGGGAAGTGCTCTCTCAACTACACATCTATTTTATTTCTTTAATACCCAGACTTTAACCACCTCTAACCACCTACCAAACTCTAACCACATTCTAGGGAAGTGCTCTCTCAACTACACATCTATTTTATTTCTTTAATACCCAGACTTTAACCACCTCTAACCACCTACCAAACTCTAACCACATTCTAGGGAAGTGCTCTCTCAACTACACATCTATTTTATTTCTTTAATACCCAGACTTTAACCACCTCTAACCACCTACCAAACTCTAACCACATTCTAGGGAAGTGCTCTCTCAACTACACATCTATTTTATTTCTTTAATACCCAGACTTTAACCACCTCTAACCACCTACCAAACTCTAACCACATTCTAGGGAAGTGCTCTCTCAACTACACATCTATTTTATTTCTTTAATACCTAGACTTTAACCACCTCTAACCACCTACCAAACTCTAACCACATTCTAGGGAAGTGCTCTCTCAACTACACATCTATTTTATTTCTTTTATACCCAGACTCTAACAACCTACCAAACTCTAAACACCTCTAACCACATTCTAGGGAAGTGCTCTCTCAACTACACATCTATTTTATTTCCTTTATACCCAGGACCACGGTTTAGATTCTTTCTAACCAATTAGCCCTGTAGGTTCTACACACCCATTGCACATTCTTTCGTTCTTCAGTACTTTAAAGTTTATTTATTTTTAACATTTTCCAGCCCCTGCATGGAAAAGCAGTTAGTGCCAAGCTATTGTTCGTTCGCTGTCAACGTGTTAACGAGCCTAAATTTAATTTATTTTCCTATCACAATATTGAGAAATTCTTCAATTAAATTCGAAAAGGAGCAGTAATAACTTTGTCAATAATGTCATCCCACATATTGCTCTGTGGTATGTACCACCCAATAGACTCGGATAGTTTTTACCCCCCTGGCAAAACAAACTTACCACCTACCCTACAAGCCAGCTTGTAAACGTAGGTTTATATCTCTGGGTTTGTTATCAGATATTTCAGTTTTCAAGGCAGTGTTTTCAGGGGAATAAAACAATCTACTGACTGTCACGCCTTAATAATTTAAAAGAAAAGTGTATTGATAAATAAATTGTAATAATTTATATACCAAATCAATCCTTGGTCCAAGAGAATTGAGAGCAGCATGAGCTTCTGAGGCCTTCTTCTGCAAAAATAAATACAACCAAAAATTATAAACAAATATATGTAACACTACTTTCAACAAATTTAAATTTTTGAATTGATTATTTTAAGAAAAAAATAAGATAACAGATTAGTGACATAAACAATGCCAAACATAGACTATAATCCGACTCATAAGAGTAGCATATTTTGCACTTGTCAACCATCATAAAAATTACTACTTTTGTGTTCATAGTATAGCTTATATTTTTATCTCACAATGTTTGAATAAGTGATTATCAGGAGTTATCAAAATATCACTCGAATTGATAATCAATAAGGTACGATACACAAATAGCAAGATAATATAACATTAGATTATGTTTGATAATTAACTTTGAAGTTTCTTATTTGATCTGAGCAGTCTCATAATGTGATAATACGCCTGATGGGAGTTGTGCACCTGGTCTGTGCAGACATGTGGATGTTTCATCAGCTGGGGAAATTTCGATCAAATTTAACCGGGCGCAATCAAAAATATAAGAGTAAAGAAATAAGTAATCAAATAAAAATATTCCAACAAACTATACAGTTAATGAGGTTTCATTTAAAAATAATAATAATAATAATACAGTAGAACCTCGCTTACACAACCCTCAATAAGACGAAATCCTCAATTACAAGTGCAATTTTCAAATCCCCTTGAGATTGCCTTAACACATATGTGAAATTAACCTCTATAACGCGACTGTTATTATCCAAATAACCTCAATAACACGTATTTTTTCCAATTCTCAACATAACTGAGAACCTCTATAATGCGACTCTTTACAGGAATGGGTTGAGCTTGAACAAGTCTAGTCTTGAAAACCCCACCCTACTCCGCTTCTAACATTCTATTATCGTCTATAACACAACCAAGGATCTTATATGAAGGGGATAGAGGATTGCGGCAAAAAAGTGCATGGAGATATGTAAAATATGAGCTCCAATGGGATAAATTACCTTCCTCTTGGTAATAGGTTACCAAGAAATGTGCGGCAGGTTGTCAGCAATCAACAGATTGTGTTGTACTCTCCCTTGCGTTATATTCTCCTGTGTGTTGTATTTCTTATTTTGTGCTGTTTGTGAGTGTTTGAAATTGATATTTGGAATATATTTAGCAGTTTTTAGTGACTTGTTTTGCATTATTTATATTAAGAGTTAATAATCAGTTTATAACCTGATTCAAAATTAACCAGAAGTAAACCTTGAAATTATCAAAAGAAGGTAATTTGTTCCAGTTCAAAGGTCGTGGAGCAAGTGCAGTATGATTTTTTTCTCCAATTTCTCTCACCTCTATGGGGTCACTTTTTTGCCTTAACCCCTTCTCAACATTCCATCCCCCTTATATAAGATCCTTGAACACAACTGATAGGCAAAATAACCTTGATAACACGGCCCTCAACAAAAAGTGACCCTCGATAACAAGACTTTCTCTAATCCCCTTGAGACACTTCTTATCGAGGTTCTACTGTAATAATTATCCCTAATAACAAGTATGGTCATTACAAAATATTAAAAGTTAAACATTTATCGCTGAATTTTAAATATTTCTCGCACAAAAGTACCAACCCGATTTTCAGCGTAAATTTTTTGAGCAAGACTTTGATGCTTGGGTTGAGGCTGTTCCTCTTCTTGTTTCTTCATTTCCGGTTGTTTAGCTGCTTCTTCTAATTCTTGCTGTAAAAAAACAAAAAAACAGAAAATTATTTTAAAGAAACAAAATTGAAACCAAAAATTAGGAGCAAGAGTTTAAATGCATAGACATTAATTGAGCTGAAGAAAACAAGCAATTTGATCAAACAGCTATGAGAAAGTGTTCCTAAAAAGTCTGTTAGTCTAGAAATATAAGTCACTGAAGATAGCCGTCCTGCTTTATATTTTTGTTTTATATTCCGATAAACTGATATATAAGAGGCTGAAACTTGGTCTGATTTTTATAAAATTGAAATTGTGGTGACCGATAAACTTATATTTTACTATAATGCAGACAATAGGGGGGTCACTTTAGGGATAAATTCAAAACCAAAGTTTGTCAATCAAATGTTTCTGTTGTAGGCTTGAGAATGACCCAAACAGAGGGTTGAAATATAGCTAAAGATGTTTTGAAGAAGGCTGTTTTGAATTTATCCCTAAAGTGACACACCTATTAACCACATATAGAATTATATAAAGCGTAAAAAAAACTTATATTTTACAAGTACAGTGTTATTCATTTATTTCAACAAGTGATATAAAGAATTCATTAAGGAAGTGTTCCCTTCAGCCAGCAAGGACAAGTAAAATGCAGGAAAATCTGTCGCCGTCTACAGCAAATTTGTTATGCATGGCAATTTAATTCTACAAAGAGAAAATAAACACTATTAAAATTAAAATACAAATTTTAAGCTTTTGTTAAATAATTTAAATGTATACATATGTTTTTCTTGAAATTCATTTATAATATGTAACATCAAATAAGTTCGTCACAAAAGAGTTAATCCTTAACTTTCTTTAAGTATGTAAGTATTTTTTAAGTATATAGTAAAAATGCAAGCGGATTTTATTTAATGAATTTCTTCAATCTAGCTCAGAAATCTAACACATGATAAACTTATAACAGTGCATCATCAATGTAAATTATACGATTCAAGAGTTACTAAAACAGCTACTTCTAAATATAATTGAAGTATATTCAATTAAATATTCAAATAGCGAGAAACATTTTTTCTCACAAAATATGCTATTTAAAAAATAGAGGGGAGAGGGACAAAAACTGCAATTTTCAAGGGTAAATGACACAAAGCTGAATTGGTACAAAACGAAACCAAATAAATATTTATAAAATAATATTTGTACTCAGAGTGCCCTCCACTTTCATCAAACACCTTACCCACATGATGCATTTCCCCTCCACTTTCACACCTTACCCACATGATGCATTTCCCCTCCACTTTCATCAAACACCTTACCCACATGATGCATTTCCCCTCCACTTTCATCAAACACCTTACCCCACATGATGCATTTCATTAAAAAAAAAATCAACCCTTTAAACTTCAATCCCTAGTTTTTGAACGATGAATTTTCCTGTGATTTGGTTATACAAATAACATAACTGCACTTTCAATTTTTTGTGTCGGGTACTTTTAAGATCAGTTTACAGACAGACAGACAACTGCCGGAATGTACAAGTCCTCGTTTTTGGCTACGAACCACAAAAATGAAAGCAAAGAATTTGCACAAGGCTTTTTAATCCGTCGTACCTGTCTTTTCTTTAGCTTGCTGATTTGAAGTTCTGTCTTTGAGATTTTCTGATCGATCTTTGCGATTCCCAGCAGTAATTCATCTTTTGTAGACCGGAAATTGGCATCTTCCTGCAATATCTCAGACGCCTGTGAGCCTGGGGAAACAGCATCGACCTAGGGAGTGAAAGAAGAGACGCATTATTTCCTGATGCCAACAATAACACTTATAATAGTGTGTATGAGAGCAACTCATACACGCTCATTATTTTATTTTAAGACAAATTTAAAGTAAGTATCGGGAAAACAAAAGAAAAAGTCTGCAGGATTTATCTTTAAACCCAGAAATAAACAGTCGATAAAAAAGTAAAAAAAAAAAAACACAATCTGGTAAGTGCCTGATTCGATATCTCAACACTGGAGTGCGGTTATTTTTCACATTTTTTAGCAACGTCGCAGTTGAAATTAACGGAAATAAAATTTATGAACTGTTAATATCGTAAGGTACATTTCACAAAATATTATGGGATTACAATAAACTGCAAATAGAAATTTTGTTTCTACAGTCGATTCGTGGCTTCGACTGAACTTGTTAAACAAATTTAAATACAAATAAAAACGGAAAATACCCTATTTTCTACACGTAGAGTCGGAGGTGGAGGATCGGCCGGAGGTTTTTGGGAATCCCCCAAACGCATCTTCTTGATGGGGGCCGGAGGAACATCCAGTTGGGGGATTTGAGGCTGAGAGCCGCTATGAGAACCACTGTGAGCACCGCTGTGAGAACCACTGTGAGAACCGCTGTGGGAACCGCTGTGGGAAACACTGTGAGAGCCACTGTGAGAACTACTGTGGGAACCGCTATGAGGGCCGCTATGAGGACCACTATGAGGACCGCTATGAGGACCGCTATGAGAACCGCTGTGAGAACCGCTATGAGGAGCGGCTACGGCGACCATAGGCTCTCGGAAGTTTTCAGACCTAAACAAAGAAAAAAGAAAACGCATATAGATAAGAGCTAAATAATATCAAATGAGAAATTAATAAAAATAGTGATTCAAGTCTCGAAAGTTTCTTTCGGCACTTCAATACTCTTATGGAACACATACTAAGTAAGGATAAGTGTTTACTTTGTCGAGGTCAATTAATAAAACTTTTTTTTTTCTGAACTTACTTAAATGCCTAACTAACAATCTGTGCAAGTTGTTCACCTCGGCTGAAGTCGACACTTTTGTCGGACCTAGCAGAAGGCATAAGCATCAGATTCGTAAAATGGATGCCTTACTGTTTCTAGGTTATTGCAGACAACGCCTCACTTTTTGACACATGTTACACAAACAATATGACATTGATCTCACTTAGTTTTTATCTTACGGGGTCTCGGTAGCTTATTGTTATTACATTGGCCTGGGGTTGGACTCTCGGAAGAGGCCCCACACTCAGTGTCCACCCGGCATCTGTGACTAACTAGTTATCAATGTCAATTGTAAGGTTTATACAGCTGACGGCGAGACACACAAAACCCACGCCATGTATAAGCCCTTTGGAAAGGCTTAGGCCCTGCACAGGCCTGTTGCGTCACACAGTTAGTTATGTCTTATCTTTAAACTTATGAACATCCTTCATTCAGAACCAAGTGCTTTAATCACACCCCCCTTCAAATGATAGCTAATTAAAATAACTACTAGATCAAAACGAGTTTTACTACTGTAAAAATTACTTAAAAGACATGATCAAAGAAATAAGGCAAGTAAAATCCTGTGTAAGGCTAACCGAAATCCACTATTTTTAAAAAATAATAAGTAAACTTCTAAAAAATAAACATATAAGACATCCAACTTTGAAAAAATAAAAAGAATAATAATAATATATGCACTATAACAACATGGAATTTGACAGAATAAAAATGAAAACCCATATCCAAGACCAATAAGCGTTTGTTCATATCAGCATTATGTTAACCTCTTATTCTAAAAGTAAGTAAAATAGTGACCGGAGTTATGTGGTAGGTTGCACTAATAGGCATCACTATGCTTCCTCTTAGATATATATCAAAAGGGGGAAATAAATGCAACGGTAAGTCACCTGTATAAAGGGACCAAGTGCCCTAAATCATTCATCATCCCAAGGATAATCCGAGGATTTGTTTAAAAAATGATTGCATTCAAGTAGCACACTGGCATTCAAACAAATTCTCTAAACACTCACCAGTTTAACATTGCTGCTATCCTTTACAGAATAGTAAGTAAAGAGTGTTCTGATACATTTAAAAAAAAAATCCATGTTATATCATCGAATAAAAAAGCTTGACAAGCACTAAACTACTTATTTTAGTAATGGGTAACAAACAACACCATTGCTAAAAACGGCCAATAAACAGTTGAAATCTAAAGCGAAAGTAATAATAAACTTACTGATGATGTCTACTACTACTACTTCTAGAATGCTGAGGAATGTACTCAGCAGAGTTATTAGGAGGCAGGAGGGAAATTCGAGATCTTGTCGGGCCACTTGGAATCGGAGGAGGTTCACTCCTAGAGTATTCTACGTGAATTTGTCCTCCATGTTCATTCTGTAAAAAAAAAAAAAAATAAATAAGAATAATACAAATTAATAGTTCCAACAGTAATACTACAATTTGTACAGCTAAAAAAATACCTCTTTACTGCGAAAATAGATTTGAATATCAGAATAGTTAAGATATTATACATATATATATTTTTTTTAATGTACAAAAAAGTTAGCTAAAATAATTGACGCTTTAAAAAAAGTTTTCTCTCTCTTAATTCTCATAGCAAAATATTAAACTAAATTACTTTAGCAATAATAAAAGTAATATTATTAACAAATTTATCTTTATAATTGAAATCCAGTGTTAATTAAGTATAGTCATATCAATCGATTTCTTCTGATAAAAGTGGGATTATAAAATAGAAAAAGACAAAGTAAAAGATAATATCAAGTGGGTTACGTACAGAAGGAGGCCTATGATAGCGGCTGAAGGCGTGGTAGGGTGGTTGCATGAAACGCATCGGTGTGGTGTTGTAAGCAGCGGCGGCAGCGGCAGCAGCAGCTGCAGCAGCCGCCGCTGCAGCGGCATACGAAGTGGTCGAGGAAGCATGCGACGAAGGACGGACTGCTGCTCCCTTGTAGCTCGACTGATGGACTGACTCGCCTCCCCCTCCTCCTTCTCTTGGTCTTCCACCGCTGTAACAAAACAAACACTACCGTTAACATGGACAACTACGCTATCACACCTGACTTATACATTCCGTCGCTTAATCTTATAAAACATGCAACTAGAGGCTAGATCTCTTTAGAGGCGATATTCAGCTGATAAACGTCTCGGGGAAATCGAGACGTTAGAAATATGCTTTATCTCATGCAATTAACATGCTCAATCAATTAGCTATCATCAGAGTAAGAACCGATAAAAGTGATTTTGCTTCTTATTAATTATTCAAGGTATCTAGGCTACATGTAAGATTAAAATAACAGATAATATAATTTTATCACAAAGTACTTTACTCGAAGATTCGAACCGGGCCGATACGCTTTTGAACAGCATTATTATACCAGACCGTATTTACTACTTCCGATAATCCTTCCGACAAAATCTATTGATAACAAACGATTTTTCATTTCAGAAGGTATATACTGTTTTATAAATACCTACTAAGTTAGGATTCCTGTAAAATTTTAGGTAGGTCCTTCAGTTTTCTAGACAATAATTGGTTTAAACAGGCTATATTCTTCGAAAGGAAATTACGACAAATAATTTATTTTCAAATGGTTTTGAAAATTTGGACTACACTAGCAAAATAAGATAGCAGTTGATAGAAATTGTCGTAATGTATTACATGATATAGCATTAGATCGACCAGAAAAATCTAATCGAGTTAATTTAGTATAAACATTTGCAAGGTAACAATTAAACACACCTCAATTTGGATGGAGCCTACGACACATATTACCTACACTACAAGTACATGTATTTGACATCTCAATGTAACAAACAAAATAAAAATCATGGTAAAACAAAATGCTTTGCACGCACAAGTATTAACAATACCTCTGGATATAACAACATGAACGTCCAAGGGCTATATATATAACAATGGAATAAACTCAGTTACAGGTTGTGCTTTAGGAAAACCAAAATTAAATGTTAATTTGGCCATCAGCACCCAAGAAAGACACGTCACCTTAGTCTATGTCTATGGCTCTAGATTAGTCTATGGCTGCCGCGGAAAGTAACTATATTTTTGTCCGAAATTACATACTCTTTTTTTAAATTAAGTTTTGTCTTTTTTTAATTCGGTTTGAATAATATAAACTTCTAGCCCTAAATTAAATAAGTAAAATGCAAGGGCTTTAAAAATAAAAGATCATAACTTAATAATGCCAATGCTTTTATATGTGTATTGAATCGATTTTTAATGCGTAAAATTTAATAACGGAATACGAACTACGTAAAAAAGTTTATTATCAAATCTCAAAAAAAGTTCAAAAGCCAATATATATTTCGTTAGAAGAGCAGACGAACAGATGAATCTGTTTTGTTAATTGTTTATAAGCTGAAGGAACGTAGCCTACAAGAAGACTGGGTGAAAAGAAACCTGCGACGACGCATCCACGTTTTCAAAATACAAGTGTTATCTATATAATCGGAAACGCGCGTTGATCCGCATGAAGCCTAAATAGCACGCAAGTGACCTCATCCGTCGATTAAGTGTGGTAGGGAAGCTTCAAGTTCACAAAGGCTCAGAAATGCGTAGAAATAAATAAACATTAAATTATATCAATAATGAAGTTAAATAATCACCATTTTCTAAACCGTCGAGTAATTAATTAAGCCCCCAAAAGTTTGCGCAAACCTGATGTCGGGGAAATTTAGTTAAAAAATCATGTTTGCGCAAAATGTTTGACCGTGTATGGGGGCCTTTAGTAGTTTTGACGGAGATTTTGTGGTATTTAGATTACATTACGGTAAACGGTACTATTTGGTAACTGAGGAAATAAATACTAACGCACATCTAAGGAATAATCAGTTTATTGTCTTGCCATAATAATAATTACAATTTTTATTTTAAACAAAAAAAAAAATTTAAAACCGGTTTCGACTTATCGTCATCGTCAGAGTCGGTCGATTATTTTACAGTGCTTGGTTTTAGCACAGGGTGAAAGGAAAAAGTGATAAGCCCAATTATAATTACATTAATCGGGGGAAAAAATAACGAATTTATAAAAGTCACAAGCAAAACTATTGGTATATACGTTATTTATTTGTATTTGGCGTCAGAAATATACCTACATATTTTTTTAAAAAAATAATTAAAACCTTTTATCGATTGCTATAATTAACGCGAAGGTAATTAATCGACGACCTGACCTAAGACAGGCTTTCTTTTAGTCCAAGTAGTCCGAGTATTTCACCGAAAACAAACGATTCGGAATTCATCGGCTTTTTCCAATAGTAAGGCAATTTCAAGACATAATCGCACTTATCCCCGCATCGTTTCAAATCCCCTTACCTTATTCATCCAAACGTCTTATAAACGCTGTCTTGGTTAAATTAAAACCCTTTCATTATAATTTGAAACCAAAGAGCCAAGACAACAATAGTCTGAAAAGACAAAAAGCTTTAAGCAGGGGTCAATTTCAAATGCACAAAGTGGAATTGAAAACCGATACAAAACAGACGAGCAGCCAACCATAAAACAACTTGTTTAAATCGGGCGAAATTAAGTTTGATTTGATGCATTGTATACATAATCAGTAATAATATTAATGAAATTGATGGTCAGTAGATCAGCACTCTATTTTTAATCAATTAACATAAGTTTAAATTAATAAATCAAATAGTTGTAGTTGGTTTTTGTTTTGAATATACTCTTAATAATTCCCTATTAGAAACCCTTCTACTGTAAAGCTAGTGTCATTTTCAACAAATTCAGTACAACTTACTATATTTTCAAAATGCTGTTTAAATGTTAGGTGTAAAAACTAAAAAATATAATCAAAAGTAGTTAGTTTTAATTTTTTCTTTTTTTTGTGAAGCGTTTCGACCCCCTGGATTTTTTCTAAGGTTATCTTCAATCACAGCTGTATGTTACTTCAGTGTGTGCTATCTTCAATCACAGCTATATGTTACTTCAGTGTGTGCTATCTTCAATCACAGCTATATTTTACTTCAGTGTGTGCTATCTTCAATCACAGCTATATGTTACTTCAGTGTGTGCTATCTTCAATCACAGCTATATGTTACTTCAGTGTGTGCTATCTTCAATCACAGCTATATGTTACTTCAGTGTGTGCTATCTTCAATCACAGCTATATGTTACTTCAGTGTGTGCTATCTTCAATCACAGCTATATGTTACTTCAGTGTGTGCTATCTTCAATCACAGCTATATGTTACTTCAGTGTGTGCTATCTTCAATCACAGCTATATGTTACTTCAGTGTGTGCTATCTTCAATCACAGCTATATGTTACTTCAGTGTGTGCTATCTTCAATCACAGCTATATGTTACTTCAGTGTGTGCTATCTTCAATCACAGCTATATGTTACTTCAGTGTGTGCTATCTTCAATCACAGCTATATGTTACTTCAGTGTGTGCTATCTTCAATCACAGCTATATGTTACTTCAGTGTGTGCTATCTTCAATCACAGCTATATGTTACTTCAGTGTGTGCTATCTTCAATCACAGCTATATGTTACTTCNTTTTTTTTTTTTTTTTTTTTTTTTTTTTTTTTTTTTTTTTTTTTTTTTTTTTTTTTTTTTTTAAAGAAGGTATTTGCATAATTTTTAAAAGGATTTGATAAATAAATGATTATTTACGAAAGACGGAATACCTTGTTAAAAGCATACTCATGGATTAGGAGCATTCCCAGAGAAGCACTATCAGTTAGGGCGTCTTAAAGCCTTAATACCTTTACGTAACAATACGCAATAACCTCAATAATAAATAATAATGTGCAATCAAATTAATAATAATTATAATGCAAATGCATCCATTCAAGCCACATGCAAATACTCAATAATTAATTGTTTAAAAAAAAAAACATATTGTTTCACATTATTGTAGAAAGGAGATATATCCACAACATTAAAAGTTACAGGAAATATAAAATGAGTTAATGTTAAAAAAGGGACATGTTCTGTATATGTATCCTTTCTGCGCTACATGAAAAATAAATACAGAACAAGTAATTTGGATAAGTCTTGTTTTTGTACATTTTTACTTGTACACATACTTGTTGTTGTATTTTTTAATGTATTAAAAAAAAGTTGCGTTAGTATTGGAAGAGAAACAACGTCTGGCTTTTCTTTCAGGCCATGTGTGAATGAATGTGGATTTAGTACAAGAAAAAGTCACCGAAAATACTTGACATCTGTTTTTAGTTTTTAGAACACGTAAATATATCTCGGTAATTTACGGAACCATTTTCTACAGAACATTAAATTAATAATATAATTAAACATTTTTTTTTTAGGATAGCCCTGGGATCAGTCAAAAGTAAAAAACACAATATTTTACTTTACCGGCGTTTCTGAAAATATATTTATCTACGATTGATACGTAATATAAACATTGTATCTCTGTTTAGATTCGTAGAAAGTGAGTCATACGCACCTGTATTAATTGCGCATGCGTGTCTAATAGTTTTGAAGAATTCCTCTTCTTTACGCCTCTAGCGCGGTAAAGAAGAAGAATTCTTTAACTTTACGCACGACTAGCGAGTTTGTTTACATTTAACATAACTAATTTGATGTTTATTTAATAAAAGTAACAGTTTGTATCGAGTGTTTTTTGTGAAAATCAATGAGTGATATAAGTGATTATGACGAATATGAGGAGAATAATACGCTTTCCGAAATAATTAATTCGGCACAAAATACAATTAACGAATTGATGTCATCTTTATCAAAAGAGAAATACGAGCTAACATACAGGAAGTTTATTATTTTTTCTGCATTTATTATTAAAATCTAACTATCGTAGATAAAGTACGGTACGCAACTCGTGCGAAAACGGCGTTTTGCATTGCTCGTGTGGTTTTACTACTCGCTATCGCTGGGGTGCAAACTCCACACTCGCATGCAAAATGCTACTTTCCGCACTAGACGCGTAATGTACTATTCTTCTTACAGGTAAGGTTGTGAATAACGCATTGTGTTTTACACTTTTGACTAATCCTCGCTATCCTAAATATATTATTTAATTATTTCACAGTCGGTACTTTCCAATTCTTAATAATATAATATTCTTAACATTATGTATATACATTATATTTAAAGCGTAGAATATTTCACGCTAAATATCAAATTAAGTTTAAGGTATAATTGTATAAAATACACAGGAAGGACATCCAAAGTGTTTTTATTTTATAAGACTGTTTTTTCCCTCAGGTAAAAATAAATTTATCCAAGTTTAATCAAAAATATAAATCTTTAATAATAAATCCGATATTATATTTAAATTAACAAATAAATTTAATTATTATAATCAAATGTTTTAAAGCTGGAACCTTTTCTTAATATATGTATTTATATTTCTAAAAAAAATGTATATATTCATATGTACATACACATTTATTAAGGAAAATATATTTTCTTCTTCTTGTTAATCTTCTTTGATATGAAGTTGATGTTCAATAATATTCAATTTTTAAGTTTAATGATCTTAAAAAATATATAAATAATTAAAAAATGAAGTTTGACCGTTTAATTATTTTTTATTAATACATAAGACAGATTCGATTATTTTTGTAAATATTGATTAGTCTAATCCCTAATAACATTTATGACAAAAGACAATTTGTAAGATTAAAAACGGAAGATGATACTAACCCTGTGTCTGTTATGCTAAGCATTAGTGTAAAGTCCCGTTGAGACCGAATTTATTTTACTTTTATATTTATTGCTTAATATTAATATTACGTATCGTTAAAAATTAAGAGTTAAGTTTTCTTAACACACAAACACGAACTTAAATGTAAAAATCTAAGTGATGGGAACGAAATATTTTCGTGCTATCTTAACACAACATGCAATACTACTATACTACCTAAATAGATTCGGGTTTTAGGTAAGGTAAAGATTTTAGCCTGAGGTAATAAAACTATCGGTTAGCTCGTCGAAATGATAAGAATCGAATGATATAAGAATTAAAAATGAAAGTGTTAATTACAAGCATTTTAAGCTGCTCATATCTATATTGAAATAACTTTTCTTCAGTCCTATCGAATATATATCGGTCTTAACACTATGATTCGATAAAACCATTCTACGATTTAAATAAAACCATGTTTCTCCGTTATTTACTGTTTAATTACCGTATATTATAGTCATAGTTTGTAATTTAATTCCACCTTAAAAATAAATTTAAAAAACGAGCCGTTAACGGGCTTAATTTTATAATTAGGAAAAAAAGTAAAATTAATTCATTACATCTATTTGAAGACCTACAAATCAAAACAAACGTTTATTTTTATTGGAAATTTCGAGGTGAGTAGTCGCTGTCGGGACGGTACTCGATTATATAAACAATTAGAAAATCTATAAAAAAGGATAATTATTATTAACAAACAAAATAATAATAATGGCTTTATTATATACCAAAAAAATCATACATCCGCCTTAATAATTATCGATCGTATATGTTTAAAATGTTATAAACAGAAATGCATATAATTATAAGACTAAAAGCTTAATTCTGTTATGACGACGTCAAATTCAACTAGCCATTGAGTTGAATATCTTTAATTTTGTTTCCAATTTTTCCCGTGAATAAGGAAATACATTGTTTTCATCTTATTATCTCTATTATAGTTTTTTTTTATAATTATGGCATCTCTAAGGTGGCGGACGGAACATCTGACGGACAGGAAACGCCAGTCTCTCAAGAGTGAATCGGGAACACCGGGCGTGACAAAACACCGGGTGCCAGTCCGACCCGAGTAAAGCGGATTTCCGACCACATTCTCAACAAATGTACTAGACCAGACCGGTTGCCAACATTTGTTTGGGCACGGGGACGAGTGTTTCACCAGACCGGTGCCTCATCTGCCGTAGAACTGTCGAGAAAACAAATACTCATATGTACATTACAAATCGCGCAAGGATCAAAGGTTTACCTTTGGTTTTCCTTTGGTTAGTTTGCATTTTACTAAATGCACACTTTAATTCGCCCCTGTTATACTAATAAAAAAAAGTTTAGAAGTAAATCATCCGTAAGAATAGAGTTAAGTACATATTTCTAAAAGAATATTGACAAAGTTAAAAAAAAAGAAAATACAGCTGGGTTACACAGTCGAGTTAAAGCGTTTGGTATTTCTACGTAGCATTGATTACTTCAAGTCTAAAGCAATTTAAGGTTGATATTGTGTTGTTTCGGAGGTTTTAACCTTGCTGCGGAGGTAGGGGGCGGCAGACAGGCTTATCGAGACAAAGCAACAGTAGGGTGTGCCGTGCCCTCAGGCCTAAGGGGCGGTAAAATAATCCCCGTCTCCTAACCCTCTTGTCAAAAAGTTTGAAATAGCGGAAATTACAAGGGCGGCCTTTGAGTTTTTCTAACAGCTCAAGGCTCTCGGACTCGCAACACGATGCACGACGATTACTTTACTGGAGCGTTTGCATCCTGATCACTTAGAAGTACCAAGTATTCTAGAATGGAGCGCTTGCATTCTGATCACTTAGAAGTACCAAGTATTCTAGAATGGAGCGTTTGCATTGCGATCACTTAGAAATACCAAGTATTCTAAAATGGAGCGTTTGCATCCTGATCACTTAGAAGTACCAAGTATTCTAGAATGGAGCGTTTGCATTCTGATCACTTAGAAGTACCAAGTATTCTAGAATGGAGCGTTTGCATTCTGATCACTTAGAAGTACCAAGAGATAAAAGAACCGTCGTCGGCGAGAAGTGAAACAGTTGGCACCAGACCTAGCCGACACTCGTATCGTAGAAACTAACCCCAACAAAGATGTTTATTTATTTATCTACAATCTTCATGCGATTTACGCCGCCAAACGTTCGGTTGACTATTTTAGTTTGCGGCCTCCATTTGATCTTCTGCAATAATCCAGAATCGATTGTTTTTAAAAAAAATTGGAAGCCCTTCTAGGACGTGAACAAAAATGATGGAGGATAAAAAGGTAAAAAGGCTTTGATCCCGGCATTAATTAAATTCCCGGCTCAATAAAAAGACCGGTGTAAAGGCTTCATTGAGCGACATCGAATTTATCCGACATTATTACCGTACTTATAAAAGGTCGAGAGCTAATAAAATTACCTCCGAAATGAAAAGTTTCCCGTTATGGAATCCCCGCTAAATTAATATACTTGAAACGGATATACAAGTACAGAGGAATAAAGCGTTATTAAAACCTTTATGAAAGGGAACGTGATTAAATTCAAAATACCAGCAATACAGTAATAAAACAAGGCGGTGCCAGTGTAAAACAAAATATAAATATTCGACCTGAAAACAATATGCTAAATAAGTCCACTTGCCTCTAAATTTATTCGGCTGACTTAGTCTACGGAGGTATCTGAACCGGCGGCTTAAATACTTCTTTTATAACTAATTTCTCTCGATTAGCAAACTAAAAATACACTCTGAGTCGGTTGTTTAAACCAAGGTTTCCTCTTCAGGTAATTTAAACCAGTGTCCTCATAAGTGTAAATTATCATTATTTCTTATGCAAACTCGCAATATTATTCCACTTCGAATGCCAACTGTTAAAAATGTACCTATGTTATATTATTACCAGTGACATCATAAGTTTAAAATGACTGCCTTATTGCTCGAGTAAACTCGCAATAACATTTACCTATTAACAGACTAAAATAAGTGTTGTGTTATAACTATAACCATGTCAAATGGTTTTTTATTTTACTATCTTTTATTTTCTTTTACAATCAACTCATATATTTTTCTTTTTTAGTTTAATTTATAAATTCGGTATTACTTTATTTTATATACATTAGATACTAAGTATATATATTAGATACTAAGTAAAGTGATAGTGAAATCACGTAATGGACAAGCGAACTAATTGTAGATTACATTAATCATTATTACTACCACTGACAACTTTGTTCAAGTAGTCTTAAGACTTATTCTTATAATAATCGTAAGAGATAAACTTATTTATAATAAAAATCGACTGCAAGTAAAATTATTTTAAAATTAAATTGGTCGTGACTATTTTTATACGAAAAAAATTTATCTTTTTGTAAAGTTTAAATTCAATCGTAAGATTTCTTACCCGATCACCACTTTGTACGTGCTAACTTAGTCAAAATAGGTTCAGTATCTACTCCACGAGCGTGCTAAATGATTAAACAAATAAAAATACGATTTCCATTATCGGATTTAAAAAATACATGATGAAATAAATAATCCGTCAAAATCATATAAACGAATTTCGTGCAGCCACTGCAATACTTGCTTCGTTTATATTCTTGGTACACGAGATAAAAATGTTAATTAATGGGATAAATTACGAGTAATACAACCACACATGCTCGGATTCATGCTCTGTAGCTCGCTCTAACAGTGAGCCCGTCAGCTATAACGGAGCTGTCGTTTTCTTTTACCTGACAACAATATAGCTATGGTAATCCCTATTATTTCTAGTATATCCAGTGGGCTCGATATCAAGCACAAGCAGACCTTATGATACGACCAAACATTTCAAAAGCCCATAAATTTCGACTTCCCAAAAAAAAAAAAAGTCAATATTTAAATTATTTTAAGAAAAAAAAATAT
Source organism: Gerris buenoi (assembly GCA_001010745.2). Lineage (NCBI taxonomy): Eukaryota > Metazoa > Arthropoda > Insecta > Hemiptera > Gerridae > Gerris > Gerris buenoi. Next base: position 446,902 of record KZ651311.1, on the reverse strand, counting down.
ATATGAAAAATGATGGTGCGAGTAATATTGACGAGATCTGGGCGAGTAACCAGACCGCTCCATACCGACTTGTGCCGTTCAAATGAAACAGAATGGGAATCCAGAAGTAGACTAACCCCTCCCCCTTCCCCCTACTTGGAGGTGGAGGGGAGGTAAACAATAAGATACAAACAAGACTATCGATACGAAGAGAGAAAGGAAGGTAGAGAACGGTATCGATACAACGAGGGGATTTCCAAGTCGACTCGCAAACCCGGGTTGATGTCTGGTCATGAAGTGACGGTGGTGGGAGAAGTGCAAGTTAAAAACAGACCGGTATAGCCGTGTCCATTAGGTGGTGAGATCTAGCGGAGAACCCACTAACTAAAACTCCCAGAACTAAAAGCTCCACAATACGGGTCCTATAGTCGAACTAAAGCAACCGAACCAAGAGTGCCTCAATACATCTACCGCTGGACTTCGTAAACACCAACTATATAATATAATAAATACATCTACCACTGGACTTCGTAAACACCAACTATATAATNCTATGCAAATATCAGTTAGTAACCTGCAAATGACAAGCCGTCATGTAATTTAAAAGTCTTGGTAAACATTTCTTTAACAGGAACGGCCGACACGAAATAAAGCTCTGGTCGCAACATATTTACTGGAGATTTCAAATTTAACTGACATTGTGCACGTTTTTCTTAAGAGCTAATTATTTTTTATCAGTTAGTAACCTGCAAATGACAAGCCGTCATGTAATTTAAAAGTCTTGGTAAACATTTCTTTAACAGGAACGGCCGACACGAAATAAAGCTCTGGTCGCAACATATTTACTGGAGATTTCAAATTTAACTGACATTGTGCACGTTTTTCTTAAGAGCTAATTATTTTTTATCAGTTAGTAACCTGCAAATGACAAGCCGTCATGTAATTTAAAAGTCTTGGTAAACATTTCTTTAACAGGAACGGCCGACACGAAATAAAGCTCTGGTCGCAACATATTTACTGGAGATTTCAAATTTAACTGACATTGTGCACGTTTTTCTTAAGAGCTAATTATTTTTTATCAGTTAGTAACCTGCAAATGACAAGCCGTCATGTAATTTAAAAGTCTTGGTAAACATTTCTTTAACAGGAACGGCCGACACGAAATAAAGCTCTGGTCGCAACATATTTACTGGAGATTTCAAATTTAACTGACATTGTGCACGTTTTTCTTAAGAGCTAATTATTTTTTATCAGTTAGTAACCTGCAAATGACAAGCCGTCATGTAATTTAAAAGTCTTGGTAAACATTTCTTTAACAGGAACGGCCGACACGAAATAAAGCTCTGGTCGCAACATGTTATTTATATTATAAAATTTTAGAAATATTTATACAAATGCGTTTTAAGCGGCAAATTAGAACTTATTACACAATAATAATTTATTAAGTTACTGCTTTATTTTGTTTTTTATTATACCGTATTGCATGGAATTTAAGACGCCCTCTAATATTAGACGCATCCCGATTTGTGGACCAAAAATTTGGAAGAAACAATGATGCATCCAATATAAGACGCACCTTGTTACAAAGGAGAAAAATCATCCGTTCTCTTTTTTTAACAACTTGTTAAGACGTCAAATTCAGGCTGTCTACCATGGATATTGTTGGAACAATGAATCTTTATCTAGATGTAAGGAATATTTAAATCTTTATTTAGATTTAAGACAGACGTCATTCTGGCAGAGAAACAGCAAGGTTAGATTTTGAAGCTAATAAGAAATAAATAGGTACAACGGAACCCCTTTTACCTAAAATATTACCAGAAATTGAACACATTAAAATTCCATTAAAGTTAATATTGACGATTGACGGTATGTATACAAACTTAGCCGGGAATTGGAAAAATTACGGTAAATTTGACACATATTTTAACGTTTTATTTCAACGTAATGATACAGAAACCAAACCCTAGCATTTCAATTCATACTGTGGTACAGTATTACACTTACAAGATAAGGTGTCAAGTTTAATTATGAGAGGCTTAAAGTGCATAAAAAAAGTTTTCAGGGGCCCAATTTAAAAAAAAAAAAAAAATCCGGACCCCCCGCAATACCCCCAGTACTTTGTTCAAGTAGTCTTAAGACTTATTCTTATAATAATCGTAAGAGATAAACTTATTTATAATAAAAATCGACTGCAAGTAAAATTATTTTAAAATTAAATTGGTCGTGACTATTTTTATACGAAAAAAATTTATCTTTTTGTAAAGTTTAAATTCAATCGTAAGATTTCTTACCCGATCACCACTTTGTACGTGCTAACTTAGTCAAAATAGGTTCAGTATCTACTCCACGAGCGTGCTAAATGATTAAACAAATAAAAATACGATTTCCATTATCGGATTTAAAAAATACATGATGAAATAAATAATCCGTCAAAATCATATAAACGAATTTCGTGCAGCCACTGCAATACTTGCTTCGTTTATATTCTTGGTACACGAGATAAAAATGTTAATTAATGGGATAAATTACGAGTAATACAACCACACATGCTCGGATTCATGCTCTGTAGCTCGCTCTAACAGTGAGCCCGTCAGCTATAACGGAGCTGTCGTTTTCTTTTACCTGACAACAATATAGCTATGGTAATCCCTATTATTTCTAGTATATCCAGTGGGCTCGATATCAAGCACAAGCAGACCTTATGATACGACCAAACATTTCAAAAGCCCATAAATTTCGACTTCCCAAAAAAAAAAAAAGT
>KZ651311.1:398741-443886 GCA_001010745.2 Gerris buenoi | reverse complement strand
CCCCCCCCTCCTCCAGGCTTGCTTTCTAGTTTCGCCTATACATATATAAATCCATACATATCTTTACTCATATTTCCGTTGAGTATACCCACTCATTAGAACAAAAATAAATACAAAAAAATAGCTATCAAAAAAATGCGAAATAATTTTCTTAAAATAAACGTCATGCAAGGATGATATACTTAAGGTTTATCTTTTGATATATCGAGTGGTATACAGAAATTAATCTATCCAAAAGCATGGAAGATAGATTCGTCAGTACGACGTGACCTTTATTTGGACCAAAAGGCATTCACTTGTACTTTATACGGTTTCATACAAATAAGATTATTTTTAAGACTTCCCCTAATAGAAGTGTTGCGTTTTTAAACTAAACAAAACTGTCGTGCCACGTGTTTACTTTCTCCGATACTTGGTTATATTTACAAAAATAATTTCGACTCTCCCTTCAAAATATGTCAAAAACACTCGTTAATAAGGTAAATATAGATTATAAATGTGTAATGTGCATCGATAAGCAATATAATTAACTTGTCAGAAAAACTCCGCTGAAAAGAAAAGGCTATGCAAATATCAGTTAGTAACCTGCAAATGACAAGCCGTCATGTAATTTGAAAGTCTTGGTAAACATTTCTTTAACAGGAACGGCCGACACGAAATAAAGCTCTGGTCGCAACATATTTATAGGAGATTTCAAATTAAACTCACATTGTGCACGTTTTTCTTAAGAGCTAATTATTTTTTTATAAACTAACCAACTTATTATTGTAAATAATTATTGTAGGTAAAAAAATTTAAGAATAAAATGCCTAACATCACATAAATCTTATTAAATAAAGAATTACACAGAGCAAAATATCCTTGACGCCCGAGAAATATGTATTACAGGAAATAAAAACAAAACAAATATAAATTAACAGAATCAATAAAATAAATCATAATATAGAGATACTGTTATTAATGAGGGTCAAATGAAAAAAAAAAAGAATAATCCAAGCTACTATCTCAGGGTGTAGCAAGCAATTGTCAAAAAATAATTAATAAAAAAATAATAAGTAAAATCCATCGCTATTTACTCAAAAATACGTTTCTTTTGTTCATGGTTGACATTTAAAAGCCTCTGACTATCGTGATAATATGGTAATTTTAACTAGAAAAAAAATAATTATTTCAATATTCAGTAATAAATCTGTCAGGAAATAAAGAATAACCTCTAAGTTAAGAAGTTAACTTTGGAAATGTTAATTCAAATATCTTGATACATCATCATAAAAGGATTACTAATGAACTTAACTTTGGAAACGTTAACTCAAATCTAACCCATACATTATCATAAAAGGATTACTAATGAACTTAACTTTGGAAACGTTAATTCAAATCTACTTAGGTATACATTATCATAAAAGGATTACTAGTGAACTTAACTTTGGAAACGTTAATTCAAATCTACTTAGGTATACATTATCATAAAAGGATTACTAATGAACTTAACTTTGGAAACGTTAATTCAACCCATACATTATCATAAAAGGATTACTAGTGAACTTAACTTTGGAAACGTTCATTTAATTAAATTTAGGATGTAAATTATCTGAGAACGCCAACACTTGTGTGAACTTAAAACAATATTAGCTTTATTAGTGAAAGATTATTAATTATACATTGTGAGTAGTTGCAGTTTTCTAGTTTGCCTCTGAATATACATATATACATTGCTAGTGATAATTTAATACCGTTTTTCTAGTCAATTCTATAACATTATTTATCTGGAACTAGGAGAAATAACATTGTACGATGTGTTGTTCGTGGAAATCGATTATTGTTCAGTAACCACTGTTCCTGGAACAAGTGATTCAAGATATAGAGGTTCCTTTTTTTATGTATGTACATATATTTTAATGTTTAACACAACTGCCAAAATTTACATTGGAACAAGTGATAATATAATTGTTTACATGGAGGGAGCAACGTGAAGAACAAGTAGCCAGTAAATACACTAAATTGCCTTGAATATTAACAATTAATGGTAATGCAAATTATAAAAAATAAAAGGAGTAGATTAATAATATATTACGTAAGATTTGAGGATAAACGATAGTTATAATTATAATATGTAGTTAAAAAAATGTATAGGAGTGATCTTTAGGCCACTGCCTCTTCAGACCTCTTGGAGTCTTGGAGGGTTCTGGATATCTGGATATCCTGGGATCTGGGATATGTCGGAAAAAAACGATAAATAAGGGTAAACCAACAATATTTTGGGTTCCTACAGTAAAAACTTGGCTTGGCGGACCTAAACTGTTCTTACTAAATCTTGAAAAGGTAGTTATTGTTCCAATGTAGGGTATAGTACTTGTGAGATAATGTCAGTATATTGTGGAAAACGCAGTTGCTGATATATCTCAAACAAATCAGGGTTTAATGAACATGAGTTGATAAATGATGACGGACTAAAGTGGTCCAAACTCGTCTATATCAAATAAATGCTTTATTTTTTTGTGTCTTACTCGATTAGAGGAAGTATCGCTGAGTTTAATATTTCGTAGACTTAAAAATTTTAAGGGAAATTAATTAATCGGTAAATAAGTTTCAATTTGAAAACTGCTTAGACCGAGATTTTTCCCCTCATTGTAAACGAAACTTAAAAGAGCCGAAGTCACTAGATCTCTGTCATAAATAGAACGTTTAAGTATTTTACTCGACGGACGCGTCATCCGTCGACAAATGTAATATCTTATATTTGAGTTGTGCACTTAAGTTTCCACTTGATTAGAATCTACTAAGAGTAAGCTCATAGGAATTTCGCGTTACTTTATTTATAAGTTAGCAAAATAAGTAGTATGTATAGGTATACACTATTAGCTTATTCCAAAAAAAAGTATGTATTTGTGTAACAATAACAATGAATTAAAAGAGATAACACAGATTTGTTATCAGCACTCAGGCAACCTAAGTGCTGATAACAAATCTAGCAACCTGATAAGAGAGTCAACATGAAAATTGTTAACTGAAATACATCATTCTTTTTTATCAATTCTAAATTTGCAATTCTTCAAGAGATATAAACAGACTTGGGACTCCTAAAGTACACTTTATTTGAGATAGGAGAAAAAACATTTCTAGAAATAAAAAAAAACAAGGGGGAGAGGGGTTTTAGATTCGTAGGCAAGGAGTTGGAGTGAGTAGGTGGAAATGTGGGTCGCACCCAGGGTTATTTATACGGTTCGCTACAAAAGTAAATACAATGGATAAAAATGTAAATAATGACGCGGGTCTTAGCCCTCTATAGATAGGGGGGGGGAGGCTAACAGCGTTGCCGCATGCTACGAATCTCTCAGTGTGATTTGGCAACCCAGCCTTAAAGTATCCGAACCCCCTCTTAGTATGACTGGTCGTAGCAAGCTTCTTACACTTTCCTCTATGTTTCTCTTTCTTTATCTCTTCACCTCTTCAAATATATATATAGATAGATATATACGTATAAAATTAAATGTTATTGTAGAGAAAAGTTACGGAGTTCATTCCACCACAACAATGGACTTATCCAATATACAATGTGGAGTACGGTGTACAGATCTAAATTAGTATAAGTCAAATTTATTAATCATTTATATAAAATTAAATGTTATTGTAGAGAAAAGTTACTGAGTTCATTCCACCACAATGGACTTATAAAATTGTATATTATACAATGTGGTGTACTTGTACATATCTAAATTAGTCGAAGTCAAATTTATTAACCATTTCATTTATAAAAAAAAAAATGTGTTAATGTAGACAGGAAAAACACCGAGAGTATATTCTACCACACTGGACACATACAATGTGTATAAGAAATATTTTTTTTAATCCAAACAAAATTTATTCAACATCAACACTTAAAATACATACATAATACGAGTATGTTATTGTAAATAGAAGAAACAAAAGTTAATTCTACTCGCAATTACAATTATGTATACATAATATGAATCTTTATACACAATTATATATATAAAAAAATAAACACATAAACGTAAAATATTATAGTAAACGGTGTAGACAACAACGATAAATGTTCCATTGAAGTATTTTTTATTTTATTTTTTTTGCACAGCATGTGGTTATTAAATAATTTAATGATAAAATTGAGTTCATCAATATATATTAGATGAATTCGTTTAACTGGATAATCTACTGAAGCGTTCCCTTATATATACCGTCAACATATATAAATCAAATTGATAGATGAACAAACTAAAACAAAATTTAGTTTTCTTAAACAAATACACTTTTTACTTTGATAATTTTACAAAACTCCAGCTAAGCTTAACAAACATGTGTATTTATATATTATATTATTTTAGTTACATATAATTTTTTTATTTTAAATTTAATGTTTTTCAGCTGTAATGTATCCAAATTTTATGCTACTTTAGTTATTAAATGCGTATAATTAATTATAACGGCATACTTTTGACTTAAGATTGTTGTTTTCCTAAGAAAAATTAGTTAACAAGCCCGTTTATGTTACTTATAACTTTTTTTTTTTCTTATAACTAAGAAAGAGTGTACTCCGTCAAATATGTAATCTGTCGTTACTCAGAAATATACATATACTATTGCTAACGTTTTTTTAAAAATAAATAGTTAAGTATATTATGAACTCTAAGCCTTATAAAAGGAAATTGCATAATGGATTGTCCTAGTCCAACTTATGATTATATAAACGGCATCACGAGATTCTTCTTTCAATCTGTTCTTCGAAAGGTTCGATACACAAAACAAGAATATAAGATGCGGAGAAGAACTAGGCTACAGCTGGCCGGAGGGCAGTCAAGCCGTCTAGCTGTCCTATATAAGACTTATAGTAAGAATTATATTAAATTAAACTGTCCGAGAATATATTTACATCGAGATATATATGCAGAAACCATTAGAAGTGTGGGTACTATGCTGTAGAGTTATGCAAAACAATCCTTCCGATATTGTATATTAAGTGCTCTTTAACTCTTGACCACATTTTTTTTTTCTTTAAACTATGCGAGAAACTTATTTCTTGATCTAATGAAATAAGGGACACAATAATATTAAAGTATAAAGTGGATACAAAGAGACCAAGGAACGCATTGAGAATTTATTGTGTCAGTAGATAAGGTAAGATTATTCTAGTATGCTATGTACAACATTTCTTAAATTCTCTACCACATTTCAAGTCGGTTGTTTTAATTAATGTGACAGAGGTTTATTTAACAATGAATACGAAAGTTAAAGCCGAATGAGCGCGTTGAATAGAAAGTTAAAGTTTTTAGGAAACTATCAATATAGTATTTGAAAATAATATATAAAACACAACCACATATCAGCAAAACTGTAAAAGCATTTTAAGAGTTTAAAATGGATCGAAACATAGATACTTTCTTGTAATAGTTCAATAGAAATTGTAAGCTGATTCAAGTGATCAAGTCGATAAAATGTAAGCTATAGAGAAAGTCGATAATGAAATAAGCTATATGAGGTATCGTTAAGTCCACTTAAAGATAACACGGTTAACGCAAGAATTTCACTAAAGCTCAATGGCGATAGCGAAGATCAACCAAAAATATAATTAAAAACACAGAACAATCGGTGTTAAGGAATCATAATTTTTTCAATCATTGTAAATCCAAAATTGGTTGTGAATTTAAAAAAAAAATCAATAATAATGTCAAAATGTTAAGTAGTTATGTTGTAGATGGACAAAATTCTAGGGCAAGAATAATTCCAGAAATATTCTTGGGAGTAGCAAACGATTTTAATCGTAGTAGGCTTCAACATTTCATATAATATTTTATAAGAATAATTTATGTTAATAGTAAAAAATAAATGTACCGGTTTTTCGAAATATTCTTATTGTGGTGGAATTTCAACGTTTTTAGAATTTAATACTTTTGACAGACACAAAATTTGGAACGTTTTCAAAAATTATCGTAACCTTTTAGGGATAAATTTTAAAGGGCCAGAATTTTTTTTTTTTTTTTTAACGTTGTAAGAGTGTGGTTGGACAGTATAAAGGATGGGATGGTTTTAGAAAGATTGTAATGCACGGAGTTAAATGTAATTGGGCTAGATTGGAAGAAGGCTGCACTGTTAGAAGAATATTTATTTTGAGGCCGGGAGAGAGACGGGGTGCAATGTATCCGCTGCCGCTGCCTCTTAGAGGCCGTCGCAGTTCTACCACACAGTTAAGGTCACTGTCAGTGACGCCAGGGGTTAGCTTGTACATCATACCTACCTCCCGTACACCATATATGCCTTCGCAACAGTCGCCGCTAACAAACCCCGTGTTAAAATATTCCTTTCGTAGATGCAACAATGGAAATTAGGTTTATAATGGTTGGTTTAAGATTTGGTCATCGTAGGAGGTAATTCTTTACCCGACCGAGACGCGGTATTGCAGCACTCGGTTCGCTAAACCGATCCTTTCGTGTAACGATCCTTATACCGGTGTGTATATTATAGATCCAGATCAAAACAGCTTAAATAATTCCACGCTTTTATTTTCATTTTATACTTCCGAAAAATAAACGGTCCAAAAAAAACATAAAATGCCTTCTGGGTCAATCAAAAAGAAACTGTTGTAATAGAAATTCATGACAAAACTAAGATGGAAATGATTTCCTCTATTTTAATACAATCACAGTAGGTAGAGAATAATACTGTCGTTAAATTGTAAAGAATTTTAGTAATATCAAACAAACCCTTTTTGTTACATGAGAACATTTTGTAATTAGTCGGACGTTTCTCCTCCGTTAACGTTAAGGTAACGAAGGTAGGTTTAATTTGAACGTTTTGGTGTTGAACGTAATCAAGAGGCTTTCTTAGAGGGAATTACCTGGAGATGTAACAGTTAGTCGGCCGAGATAGCGTCAAGCACGCTACGGGAACGGTACATCCGACTCCTTCGGTTCCTTGCATCGTACAGACGATACCGGGGGGGAGATTCTCTCGGTACATTAACACGACCGTCGTAATGATAAATCCGACCTCGGATAACAGCACAAATCGACGAATAAAATGGTAACATTCCCGATTATTTTGATCCTTTAAAATAATTAATAAGTTCAACATCAAACTCGATCATCGCATATTTACGGAAGTGACAAATTTTCAAAAAAGTGCAGCATCTTCACTACATGTGGCTTATTCTTATTAAAATGTACTTGCAGATATCGATATAACCATCAGCTTTAATGGTAAAGTTGCGAAAATGGATTTATTTTTAAATTTCATAAGGTACTAAATACCTTTTACTCGTTGTTATCGAAGAGCCACTCACTTGAGCATCTGTAGAGATGTGATATAAAAAAACAAAGAATTAACACTTTTTTTTAAAAAAAAAAAAAATGATAAAACTCGTGTTCAATTGTTATCTTTTCTCAAAAAAAAAAAAAAAAAAAAAAAAAAAAAAAAACAGTAAGACAACACTATTAGACCGGCTATTCATCAATGTATTAATATTTTTTTATTTTACAATCGAGAAATATGAGTTACCCTTGAATTTTATTACTGTGGCAAGACTCTGATAAAAACTCAAGAGACCGTTCCACTGTGTGCCTTCCATCCACCTTGTTGCATTCTTTTTATCTTTTTCATATTTAGTATATTAATAAGGTTTTTTTATTTCTCCGTTTTATCTGATAACGTCACGCAAGAGAACAAATAAACTGTATCCGATAATAAAGAACGTTACACTTTTTTTCTTTTTAATTAATTAATTATAATTTTATCTGCCTTCTTTTAAAATCAGAAAAAAAGAATATATTATTTACGAGTAGAATTTGATAATAGAGGATAATATCAAAATATAAAGAGTGAAGTTTTATACAGCCTTACTTATGCCCTAATCCAGTGTTTCTCAACCTTTATACCCTTGCGGAACCCTAAGATCAATGTCGCTCATCTGAGGAACCCCTTCACAATAATTACTTAATTAATCTGTACCATTACTATACTAAATAATTGATTTTAATAAAATTTTGAAATTATGACCTCTGAAAACAGTGCTTTTATGCATTTCTGCAATTATTGGGGGGGTTCTGACTCAACTCCAACAACTCTACGCCCAGTATCAATAACTGGTTTAGAACGTATTCGTTACAAAATGCTATGCTGATGCCTACTGCAGTACAATATCTTACTCTAGGGCATGGGCGACATCTGCAGTTAATTATTGGGGTAGGGAATGGCGGGGGGTCCGGGGGCCCTCCCCCGGAAAAATTTTAAAATATGACCTCTCAAAACAACGCTTTTATGCATTTCTGCTGAGTATACTGAGTTCTTCTTCATCACAACATTTCATAAAAGGAATGTTGCGATGTGTGGATTTCACACACCGGTACTTTTTTCGATCTTATTATTTTTTTTACAATTTTATTTTGCTGCTGCAGTTCTTAAACATTTCTTGCGGAACCCCTAGCTATCCTTCATGGAACCCCAGGGTTCCGTAGAACCCCGGTTGAGAAACGCTGCCCTAATCTGTACTTTTCTTCTAATATCGAATGTAGAATGTAGACATAGTTTTGAAGATGAAAAGAAAAAGATGTACTATGCATTCTTGGATGCCAACTGCAAGTCTGGTATTACAGAGTTGTTCATTTTTAATTTTTTCTCGATTTGATACTATTATCAAACTGAAAATAATATCCGAGAGTTTGAAACTTCAAAATCTTAGGCCATCTGGTATTTTCACCGGCTGACTGCGCATCAATTAGACTGTAGAAGGTTGGTTATGGTTAGATGTTAGGTAACATTTATCCAGTCTAGTTTTAGTATAGATCGACAAAAGAAACAAACAGTCTAACATAAATATTTAAAATTGCAATAATACTTCTTCTAAAACACGAAAAGTTACAGCAATTATATCAAGGATATCAAGAAGTTACTCAAATATTGTATTTAGTTTTTTTTTCCAAAACAAAAACCAAAATAGAAATTTTTTGGTTTTTTTGTCAAAAGCCCTGAAGGTGCCCAGGTATGGGCGAAATATAGCCAAATTTTAAATTAAAAAGAAAATATTATATAAGAAAGAAAAAACCTCTTAAGGATAAGAAAATCTAATATAATCCTATGGGATCAACAGAAGAAAATTGATAAAAGGTATTAATTTAAGTCAGGAAGACTGCGTTTTAAATTATGAGAACCTACGTTTCCAACCTATTGAAGGAATCATTCATAATCAAGCCTATGGTTGCTAAAGTTTATTAAAATAAGGTACGGAATTTTCGCAAGTAAATAAAAGAAACATCTTAAAAAAAAAAAGTTCGAAATTTCGCTAGAATTCGCATATACTACGTACTTAAAATAAAACTATTTTCTTATACACATGTATTTTTAATGTTAATTAAAAGCTAACAGTGGTATAATCTCAACATTAGACTTTTTGTAGAGTCGTTCTTCTGTCTCTGTCACGGCGACATAATTTTTACTAAAGGAGTGTTCTGTGTATTCCTGATAATTGATTAAAGCATTGTGCGGTGAAAATCAGTAAACCCTTTCATTAGTTTATTTTAAGAAAGTGCTCTGAAGAAAAGAAATTTTCAAGAGAAGCTTTTGAGTAATATAGTATTTTGATTTAATATGGTCATACTTGCAGCCACTGATGCGCGAAATAACTGAGCAATATGAAAGTAGGCTTCATTTGTTGCATTTAATCTTATGTGGAGAGAAAAGTTTATTGAACTTGAAATTATGCGTTTTTTTTTAGCATTTTGTTTCGATCCAAATCCATTCCTCCACAAGCTTCATTTGTTACATTTAATCTCATGAGGAGAGAAAAGAAAAGTTTATTGAACTTGAAATTATGCGGTTTTTTTTTTAGTATTTTGTTTCCATCGAAATCCATTCCTCCACAACTATTTAGGAGCAAATGCGACGTTTTTACATCAAAGCACCCCTGACTTTGTGATCCAAGTCTTCTAATTTGTTCCACAAATAGTAAGCAAATGTTTCCTCTTAAATTAAAAAAGACCATAAACTGAAGGCCTTAACATTGATCATCAATTTAAAAAAAAAAAAAAAAAAAAAAAAAAAAAAAAAAAAAGATGGCAAATATTTCGCATTTATTTGCAAATACAAAAAATCGCGTCTATTTCGAAAAAAACGAAATAAGTATAGTAAACCGTATCAGAGCCACTCTCTAAATCCGTGCCCGCTAAAGCCTACACTATAGAATTATTCGATAAACGTTTACATATTTGAAGAGCACTTAGTGTAAACGAAAATAAATCGATTTTCTTCAAGATGTAGGTGAAAAAGAACGTGTCAGATCGGATCGAAATAAAAGATAATCGGTAAGTTCGTCCTTAAAAAAAAGATAAGAATGGGAAAGACCTAAGGACAGTAAATAAATAAAGAGGCGGACACGTCGGGTTAAGTCTTGTATCGCAAGTAGAATTAGACGAATGGTATTTGTCGAAGCAAGTTCATTCGTCGTGTCTTCTTATCATTTTGCTTATCAAACAGCTGTTACGTGATAACAAGTCTGGGGTGAATGAGTAACTCGCGGTCCGCAATTAAAAAAAAAAATCAAGGGAAGGATTGTTTGACTGTGAGAGAATAATCTATGGTTTCCATGGCTTCGTTGTGTTAAAGAATTAATTATCGATCCAAGAAAATGTGCTGACAATAATAAAAAGGAAATAAAACAGAACAAGGCACACGTTTCATAAAAAAACCCATCGTATATACTTAAAAAATTATCCTACGGTAGAAATAACTGTCAAAGAACAACGTCCGTTCATTATAAAGCCGTCCAAATACACTAACAAAAAAAACTAATATACTTGTTTAAATAATAAAGACAGTTTGAATTATAAATCTGCTGAAGAAGTCAGTTCTATTAAAGCCAGCTTATTCAATTTATAGAAGAGTATTATTGTAAGTTTATAAGTTATAAAATCAATCTTATCTTAATTCGGTAAGTATTATTAAGTAGGTTTCTTTATTTGTGCGATAAATTTAATCAGTGAATGAATTTATCAATCGTACATTTGCCAAAAAGATTCAGCCTAATACGTGGTACCTCAGCGCTATGCGGCTAAAGTACGCTTGACAAATTCATCGACTAAATACACTAAATTAATAAAAAAAAAAACAACCTAATAATACATTTTGGACCTAATGAGCACATTTTGGACGTCTAACACAGTACGATTTGATTTTCTAATACGGTTATAGTCAAACCACAAGGATCAACATTTAATACAAAACCTGTTTTTGATCATTTCAAATGATCATCACGACAGCTTAGAATTATCGAAATTAGGTGATAATGTTATTGCAGTTTTGTTGTTGTGTCGTATACATCAACAAAATCCATTAATTTTTATAAGTAAAACAAATGAATCTGGTATTACTAATGTTTAATACTGATCGATTTAAATCACTTTTGCGGTAAGTCATCAACTTTACCCCACATAAGGTTCGGTTATCAATGTTTAACTGATAATCACCGAAACAATTTTCTGTTGAATTTCAGTATGTGTTAATTTTTTACGATAAACTAATTTATTCGATTTTTATTTCAAAGTAATTAGGTAATACCGTACTTAAAATTCCCTATTTATAATTGTTTCACGAAAAATGTGTAGTTTGTAGAAAAAATAAACGAATTTTGTTGATACAAGCGAATTAAAGGTCTATCAGGGAACACTTTGCATTCAGACAGTTCTACGGTGTTGATTAATAGCGTGTTCAGAACCCCCTTAAACTAATTTTCTACTTAATTCTAGATATAACATCTGTCATTCTAACTATCTCGAATTTCATCGATAAACCAGGGTATACAAATAAAAAGGGTGTTGGAGGTTTATAAATAAAACGTAATTCGCCTGTACTAAAACAAAAGAAATAAAAATAAAACGTGTTAGAGGGTTATAAATAAACATAATTCGTAAAATAAATGCACTAAAACAGAAGAAATGAAAATAAAACGTGAGTTGGAGGTTTATAAATAAAAAGTAATTCGTAAAGGAGATGCACTACAACAAAAGAAATAAAACAAAAAAAAAGTAATAGTAATGGCCGGACTGCTGGACTAGTCACTGAACTCTTTAAATAAGACAAAATAAAAAGCCGGTATTTCCCTCACGGCTAGTATCGGTTTAGTGATAGCCACTGGTTATTCCTGATAAAAATACGATAAGTCCTATTAAAGGAACTCCATTCATAAAAAAGTCTACCAAGACAATACGAACTTGGAAAGAGTAAGTGTGATTAACGGAGAGTAGCCGGAGCTACATGCAGATAACATTAGATAACGCTTATCAAAATAAACCCGACAACAAAACAACAATTATACGTACCTAAGACTACAATTCATAAACAAGAGAAAGTCAAGTGAAACAATTATACGTACCTAAGCTACAATTCATAAACAAGAGAAAGTTAAGTGAAACAATTATACGTACCTAAGCTACAATTCATAAACAAGAGAAAGTCAAGTGAAACAATTAGCAAACAGTTTTATACATCAGGTTTGGTTGGAGCAATTGAACCTACAGTATCGAGACTTGATTATAGATAACACTTAACATTAGGCATATAATAAACATATTACATATTATTGTATACAACTACAAAAAATATATTTAAAATTTAACACTTGACTTCTTACATATGTAATTTGTTGAAAATGTAGGATTAATACTTCGATTAAAATCTAAGTGTATTGATAAGATGCGTTTTGATTTAGATCGTTTCAATGTACAGTAATAATCGATTATAATTATAATTGTTAGTGTTTTTTAAAACTAAATTTAAAGTGGCAAACTTGCCCATCTCTATTCCAAAAATGTTATTGTTGAAGTGAAACTTCTTTGGCGTCTGTAGAGTGAATTTTTTCATATAGTGAAATCGTGTAACGAAGTTTGCGATTCGAGACTCGTCGAGTGTAATATTTTTACAGATTAATTGTATTATATCTATTTAAAGACCAGCATATCAAAACAAACATATATTTTTATTGGAATAAATGTGGTTGCCTTAGCGAAGCAATATTCTTTTTTCAATGAAATTTCTCTTAACCATTTCTTAATCCTGAAATATGTAATAAATTCGTAAAAAAATGAGAGCAATGCATTCTAAAACTTAAGTTTCACTTCTAATGCGTGAGAGCCTCACACATATTTTTTTAAGCTGTAAAACAATATCATTACGAATTTAAAATCCTCTAAAATCAAATTTTAGGTAAAAATAAAATATTAACCTTTTTTAGCTTTGGTAAAAAAAAAATAATAATAATAATAATAAAAAAAGAGAAGTATACATAATTGACTCCTTGCTAAACTTTTCTAAAAAAGAACTTCTTTTTCGTTCCTAAACTTCTCTCAAGAAGAACTTCTTTTTCCTTGTAATATTATATTCGAGCCCTTAGGCCAGTGGTAACGGGCTTAATTTTATATTTAGTAGTAATTTTATATTTTAATTTAATTTAATTTTATTTTTATTTCATATATTTTTAATTTTATATTTAGTAGTAAAAGTAAAACTAAGGAAATTAATTTAGATAAATGATTATAGATCAGTTGTTATGTCTATTTAAAGACCAACAAATCAAAACAGAGATTTATTTTTATTAGAATAAATGTGGTTGGCTTTACTTGGCAATAAGAAATCATTTCAAGGTGAGTCGTCGGGACTCTACTTAATTATATAAAGGATAGGATTTACACGACATTATAACATAATAGTCATGTATTTCCTAACATTTTCATAAATTATTTTTTCCTCGTACAATTTTTTTATCTACAAAATTATCTTTCGAAAAATGGAATAATTTTAACGAAAGAAACGTGTTTATTTTCACGAGTAATTAACATTTATTCTGGTTATGGTGAAATTCTAAGACGAGCTCTCACACGAATGTGTTTATCATTATCATAAAACTGATAACGAGATCTTTAGTCAATGGCGCACTCTACTCACTTTTCAGTTTAACCAAAACAGATAATTATATGTTGTCTTGAGATTCGAATGTTTTAGCGGCGTTTCAAATTTATTACGAATTGAATTGTGACATTTTAAAAAACGCCCATTTCGTAGGCGTGCTTAAAAAAGTAACTATTCCGCCCATCTAAGATCGTGCATTGTCGTCCAAACTAAACGTGTATGCGAAATTTCAATTCGATTGGTTGAGGATAACTGCTTTAAAATTCAGTAGCAACATTTGACCTGAACTAACATACAAACATTGTAAAGGCCCCCATACACGATCAAACATTTTGCCCAAGATGTTTGCGTAAACCTGATGTCTGGCAAATTTAGACCGATGTCATGCTTGCGCAAACATCAAACAGCCCCACACATGGTCATAATGTTTGCGCAAAACTTTTGACCGTGAACGGGGGCCTTAAGTTAAATAAAAGCTTGTAATAAAACTGACTTCCTCTTTTCAATCTTAGAAAAAGAAAAATTATTTGTTGATCGCTGAAAATCTTAAGACAAGAGCATCCCATAGTCTGTTTTATTAAAGAAGAGCCGTTAAGTCGTGGCTACAGACAGTGGCTTAGCTAGGACATTGGGGGCCCCCCGCAACAACTTTTCGGGGCCCCCCGATAAACTAGAATTGACGAGCAAAAAAAAAAAAATCAAACTGAATAGGGGCCCCTTGACATATACTTCTGTAATAAGATTTTTCCAAGGGGGCCCGCCCGCATTATGGGCCTGTGCGTGCCCATAGTTACGCCACTGGCTACAGGCTCAATTTTATAATTAGGAAAAATGTAAAACTAAGTAAATTAATTTAGTTGTAATTATATCTATTTGAAGACCAACAAATCAAAACATTTATTCTTATTGGAATAAATGTGGTTGCCTTGGCTAAGCAATAAGAAATCATTTCGATAAATGTTTATTAGCTACTAACTTAAATAACATTTAAGTTTAGAAGAACTGTTTTACTTTTATACCTATATGAACGATACATATTTTTATTTACATAAATATTAAAGATTATATATGAGTGTGAATCCTTAAAAGATATTATAGTGGCATACCTTCACAATTTCTACAAACAAAACCAACTCTTGTATTGTACAAGTAAAATAAATACATGTATATATATTATCATTATCTATATTTAAAGAAAAAAAAAAAGAAGAAGCTAATATTATCAAGAAGGATGATTACATAATATGAATGGAATGGTAAAATTCTATAGGAAACTATAGTCGAATGTTTATTATCATAGAACTGACTTATGACTATGACTAACTTGAAACCGCATTCCAATTTAACCTTTTCAGTTTTAAGAAAAAACAGTTTATTTCTATCAGGGTTCTTTTTAGGTTTAGTTCCAATTTTTTGAAGTATGCATCAGCAGGTGGCGCTGAGGTCGAGTCGATGTAGGAAGGTTTCTCACATTGTTATCGGACGTAAGGTTATAAACATCGAGCAAAAAGTTTCGTTACAAAAATGATTTTTGAAGGTCATTTTGATTTGAATGTTGAATGTTAGTCATATTAACCTGTCATGATTTACCATTAAAATTACTAATTTCCTCTTTACCTTTATCACGTTTGCCTTAAATACACGGAAAAAACTTTTTAGTAAGTGCAACGAACAAACTAAAAAAGCAAATAAATTTAAAAGACAAACGAGTATACCATATTCAATGTAGGCTAAGCTCGGTTAAACGGGTCACAACAGCTTATCACTTATCACTATAAAGTAGTAGAGGTAAGCAACTATGCACTCACACTTTGACCCGCGGAGTCAAATAAACATCTACTTAAAAGTATAAGAAATACACTTGTTTGATAAGGGATAATTCAGACAACTCACATTAAATTAATACAAACATTTTTTTTGTATAAGCTGAACTTAAAACGTGAAAAACTATAAATACACTGAAATTTCATAATAAAAAAAATAGACCTAAGACATACCTACTTTGGTATCAGTATAATACTTGATTGGAAGTTGATATACATATACATAACAAAATTAAAAAAAAAATTGTCATAAAAACAACTTCAAAACAATTCAATACAATATTTCAGTGTCTCAACATACATGTGTTTTGATAATGATTTTCATTTTTTTTTTTAATTTTAATAGATATTTGTCCGATTGAACAATAAGATTATTTCTATAATATTCTATAAGAATTATTTTATCCGATTATTATTAAAATAACAAAATGAATTGTTAGTTAGCCAAGAATTTCTCCAAATGTTAATAAAAAACATTACATTTTGTATTTACTGCTAAATGCTAATTAATTAAAAAAAAACACTTAAAATAATTGCTTGGAACAAGTGATATACATTTAATTATATCAAATGAACAGTTGACATTTTATATTAATTAAGACATGAAGATATGTCGCGCACATTCACAACATATAAATCTAATTAAATATTGGAGGTCAAAAAAAAAATAAGGTAGATCTATAGGGTACGGGAATACCTAGATACCTCTAATAAACTTAATAATATAAAAATTAATTAAAATCAACAATGAACGAAGACCAAGTTAATTAATGGATAATGGACACTGTGTATTAAACATTAGCTATTGGACCAAGAAAGGTGATGGAAAATGTGAATTAAACATTAGAGACTGGACCATGTTAAGTAATTAAAACTGTGTATTAAACATTAGCTATTGGACCAAGTTAAGTAATTGAAACTGTGTATTAAACATTAGCTATTGGACCAAGTAAAGTGGAAGTAGATGGAAACTGTGTATTAAACATTAGCTATTGGACCAAGTTAAGTAATGATGGAAACTGTGTATTAAACATTAGCTATTGGACCAAGTTAAGTAATGATGGAAACTGTGTATTAAACATTAGCTATTGGACCAATTAAAGTGATGGAAACTGTGTAATGAACATTACCTATTGGTCCAAGTTAAGTAATTGAAACTGTGTATTAAACATTAGCTATTGGACCAAGATAAGTAATGGTGGAAAACTTTGTATTAAACATTAGCTATTGGACCAAGTTAAGTAAAGATGGAAACTGTGTATTAAACATTAGCTATTGGACCAAGTAAAGTGATGGTAAACTGTGTATTAAACATTAGCTATTGGACCAAGTAAAGTGATGGATAATGTGTATTAAACATTAGCTATTGGACCAAGTTAAGTAAAGATGGAAACTGTGTATTTAACATTAGCTATTGGACCAAGTAAAGTGATGGAAACTGTGTGTTTATTAACAATTAGCTATTTCAGTTTTTCTGGAATAAAATAATTATTCTTTGTGTAAATGATGAAAATTACTTAAATCATTTAAAGCATTTACATAAAACACTTAAATCGCACAAAGGTGTGATTCAAGTATATTTGTCTTACCAGCTGCAACAAATGTTAATTTCTTTATGAATGTAATATATTATTATATAATTTATTAAAGACACTAATATTATCCATGATATGCTTATATTTAATATTATTCATAATTGTCTTATGTTCAATTGTCCAGTTGTTAACTATAATGCCCATATATTAGGTAATCATTTAGAAGACAGTGATTCTAAGCAACAAATTCAAATTTACCTGTAATAATGCGGTGTTTGTACCCAACTCATTTCGCTTCAATTTAATTCTTTTTTCAATGGAAAGTAAAGGCCCCCCATACACAATCAAACATTTTTGCAAAATGTTTGAAATGTCGGGCAAATTTAGGCCATACGCGTCAAACATCAAACAATACACGGTCAAAATGTTTGCGCAAACATTTTGGCCGTGTATGGGGGCCGGGCCTTTAAAAAAAAAATTCAGCCAGAATAGATTTGGATCGTAACACTATTTTAAATTTGCGGTAATAGGAAATGAATCACAGCTACGAAATGTCCGACATTTTAAAATAGTTTATCATTAAGAAGCACATTACACCTTCCCCGCACTTCGATCTAATAATATTTATACAATAATAAAAACAATGGTCCAAAACAAAGATAAAATTAATTTTCTAAACAGACGTAACTAAATAATAACAAAATAAAAGAGGTCAGATAGAATGAAATTTAACTGTGAGAAAACGGAAACGTGGAATCATTTTTTATTTGTTGTTCTAAAATTAGCATTATTTTTCCGTTTATTGAAAACACAGGTCAAATTACAATGCTTTCCCCACAATAAAATATAATCTAATCTTAATTTAAACAATAACATTTTAGATTCACTTCTGGTTAATATCTTCTAACCTATTATTTATTTGTATTTATAATAGTATTTTAGTACTTCCAAATCTATTTTTGTCTTTACTAACAGTATTTTTGTCTTTTCTAACCGTATCTTTGTCTTTACTAACCGTATTTTTGTCTTCACTAACCGTATCTTTGTCTTTTCTAACCGTATCTTTGTCTTTACTAACCGTATCTTTGTCTTTTCTAACCGTATTTTTGTCTTTTCTAACCGTATTTCAGTCTTTACTAACCGTATTTTTGTCTTTTCTAACCGTATCTTTGTCTTTACTAACCGTATTTTTGTCTTTACTAACAGTATTTTTAACTTTTCTAACCGTATTTTTGTCTTTAATAACCAATATTTGTCTTTTCTAACCGTATCTTTGACTTTCCTAACCGTATCTTTGTCTTTACTAACCGTATTTATGTCTTTTCTAACCGGATTTTAGTCATTTTAATCCTATTTATTAATAAAGTTTAATTAAAGATCGTTCATTAGAATCGTCAATTATTTCAATTTTTTTCATTTATTACTTTTGAAATTCACTTAAATTTTTTAACACTTTCTATATTTTCTAACCATTATTTGGACTTGGATTATTGTATCACTTTCAGAGCCCTTTTTGATTACACATTTTGTCGATCAAAAGTTTTTACTTTAATTTTAACTGTTTTGTCGTACTCGTTAGCCGCAATTTTGGTTTTTAGAAAAATAACATCAAGGGAATGAGTCTTGAAATCAAAATAAAGAATATTACATTTTAACGGCAACACTTTATATATTCTAACTTATTATATTCTGTGATTAATAATAGGTTAGTCTTTAAATAACGTTTCAATTTATTTATATATAAATATAATTATTCGTTATATTCATAACTCTTCTTGTCATTTCTAACAGAATAATGGTGATTTAAATCTAAGGTTTAAAATTCGAAGAGTTTATTTATATTATTATAATTAGAACGGATTTTTCGGTTTTTAAGGCAATAATATTTATTAATAGTATAGTTATTTAGTATAAGATTCGATGGTTTTACTTTCGTTATTATTATTGTATTGACATAACAGATATTGTAAGCTAAATCGATAAAAACAAAAGAAGGAAAAGGAAATGTACAAGTTTGTATGAGTATGTTTACGTGCAAGCTATCACAACAGCTGTTATAAGATTCTACAATATAGAACCAATCTTGGCAATTCTTATTTAAGCCGAGCTTATTCAAATGTTCTCCACAAAAATTCATAGTTAGGAAAAAATATAATAATAGAAATGCACTGATGCAATTGTACACTGGTAACGCGGGAAGATTTATATTATACAGAAGCTGTTCGCTACAAGAAGAAACGAGTTATCGGAGTATAATAGGTATTTACCTTAGAATCTGAACCATATACGGCGTGTTCGCAGGTTCCCGGCCGTGAAAATACTCGTCGCTTTCCAAGTCTTCAGTCCGTCTATCGATGTTGACGTTTCAAGTAAAGCTTACCCGACACTCAACGACCGACGTACCCGTTTCACGGAAATTCACTTACGCGTCGACAAAATACACCACATGTTCGGAGATAAGACGTTTTCGTAAGGCGGCACGTAATCCTAGGCGAGCCTGCGATGCGACACTACCCTCGGCGCGTACGGAATGGTACTTATCCGTCTACCTGTGACTACGAGGGGGTCCGGGGGGCCGCCCCCCTTAAATACGCCCCTGGGAAGGAGAGTTTCGGAGCGGTCATTAACAAAACTACGGCGGTGCGTTGTTGCCGGACCCGAGTCTCACCGTGTTGCCGGATGAGAGGGGACGGTGGGAAGGTTGCGGCGTTGCCACGTCGAAAGAGAAGCCCACAGGGTGGTGGTGCGAGGTTGCCGAACCTTACGGAGGGGTAGGGGGGTCGTGCGCGGTTGCCACGTCTGTAGGCGACGTTGCCGGTCCTAACAGGCAGGGATCCGTTATGCCTTTCCCCACCCTGGGACTCCCCGACACACGGCACACAACTCATTTAGGAACGCGGCAGCGTTCCGCCCGACACATCTTCTTATACGTCGTCTTGTTTCCACCACGTCATACACACGTAAATCTCCCGTCGTCCTACGCCTATTTTCTATCGGATAAACACGGTAGAAATAGAAAGCACGACGCCAGATAAGCCCGTTTTCAATTTCTACGGCACTGTCGACGGACTACCGTCTGCGACTCTCAAAAAAATCTTACGATACGTCTAAATTCTAAGTAAATCCGACGTCCGAATTCACAAAATAGAAAGGGAAATCACAGGAGCAATGTGTCGGGGAGACGGCGAGGTTGCGACCTTAATATATTATCTGTTATCTCGAGTAGCTATGTCAAATAAAATCAACACGCCAAAATTAACGAATTGAAAAACACCCATATAGTAGCCAAGTCTGAAAAAAACTTTATTCAGGGGAAAACGCTTTAATATTGGACGGACGGCATAGTTACTACGAGCACACTATAAAACTCGATGCAAACAGAATAAACACACTCACTAAATTAACGCAGAAGCAAGTCGATAAACACAGAGGCGATACTTCACGGAGTGGATGCTAGGAAATATCACGTTAAAATCAAGCACGATAAATATACAAGTGAACTCAAATATAAGTAAAATCAAGAATCCAATTAACAAACATATGAATTCAATAAGGTCTCACGTCGAAGCGAATCTTGGACCGGATTTATCTCGTTATTTTTCCGGTTCGCTGACTTATTTACTATTGAAGTCCCTGTAAGCGTGTTTCTTTTGATCTCGACTCTTATTAAGAAATAGCAAATTTACTTGCTACACACGCGTAATATAATACGATATAAGAATAAGCCGACCCGCCCAGGTACGTATTGATATATCCTTCGGAGACTGGGTAATCGGTTACAACCGGATTCGTCTTCTTTAGTAGAGTAAACCATGCCGACCTCTTTATATCTTGAAACTGCGAAGACGTCATTTTAGATAGACTTCAAGTTATTTCGATAAACTAGCGTTTATAACACTAAAAACGAAAAAAAAAAGTACGAAGGTTAATATGGAGTCTATAGTGCTTACGCGGTTTTTGACTCGATGGAGATTTATTTTGTAGGGTTCGTAAGACTGCTAGTAATTGTTTGTTTTAGTAAGTTTTAGTTAGTCTGCTAGTAATTAAGTTTGTATTATAAGACGTGTCTTTGACAATGACATTGACAGCCTTGTGTTCGAGTATACACATGTCGATTATCGACTTGAACTGCACGATATAACAGAACACACTACGATATCTGACGCTTCGATAAATTAACAATTACTACAATATACAAAACGATATCTAGGGGAGGGGATACTGTCCGATACAGGATCCAAATGGCGGACGGAGAAAACAAGGCGTCTTGCAAGGCGAGAGTCGAGCCTGCCAAGATAACTTCAGCTGGAGCTGGAGCAGTATATTCGTTTCCAAACAGAAACTCTACACCGAGCTTTCTCCGAGCCGACGCCCGCGCCGTCTCACCTTGACGCCCCATATCCCACTCCAAATATATTTTCATCTTCTGTTCGGAACGAGTCCGAGAACGAAGAAAAATATTTATTCGGTAATAAAAAGAAGATTTGCCGAAAACGATGACAAAAATGCCAGAAATGATTAGAAATCCTGCAAGATTTGCTGGAAAATTTGAAAATCGACCTCGTACACATAAAGAGAAGTTAATATTCGATCGTGGTACATCTTCGTTCCACTTGTTGAACGAGCGTAGTGAGTTCTTCATTTCAGAGGCTTGGGATTTAAAAAGTTTGCGTGTTAGTTTGACTAACGATAACTGGAGTAAAAATGGATCGATTTCAAGGAAATTTGGCACAAAGGTAGGTACATCTCAGCATTTGTACGAAATTTGGCACAAAGGTAGATACATCTCAGCATTTGTACGAAATTTGGCACAAAGGTAGGTACATCTCAGCATTTGTGGCAACTGTATAGTTTTTTGGTTTTACTGACGAAAGGCATTGAAAAGAGATCATTATTTATCATCATAATTTAAATTCCTAATTTTAAATACGATGTAAGCTTTAATTTGATTATATTTGTTTTTATAATTGGACGTAGTAACTGAGTAAAAGTGGTATTGAAGGACCCCTCGAATCTTTTCATTGCCACGTAATATCAATCAAAAAGACGGGGGATATCAGAATAACAAATAACAACAGTTACGTAACATTTTATCTTTAATAATAATTATACTTGGACAAAATTTCAGAAGAAATTACATAATCCATCACTGACAGTTTTGATTACATTAACTTATAATTACTTGGAGAGGGGGAAGGGGATCTTGATTCGATTGGGAGGCGGGCGAACTAGTCCGCGAATTTCTCAATATTTTCAATTTCTAATTATATAAAGGAAAAATCCATTAAGCAACTTACTACAGTATCATTACAAGTTTTTAATTAACTAAATAGGGGGTCGTCAGAAAAATTGAAATAAGATTTATGAAAAACGCAACATTGTTTACTTAATAAGAAATGTAAGAAAAAATAAACAATTAAGAGCGTTACGAACATAGTAAACGCGATTTTTCTGGAACCTACTTGAGACAAAAGCCGGAATATGTTGTCCACTGTCATATGTTGGCCCCCATACAAGATTAAACATTTTCCCCAAACCTGATTTCGGACAAATTTAGACCATACTCGTCAAACATCATGTTTGCGCAAACATCAAACAGCCCCATACCCGGTCAAAATGTTTGCGCAAACATTTTGACCGTGTATGGGGGCCTTTAGGAAAAGCTCGACAAACATTATCTTTACACCTAAATTCACAGTCGAATCATCTTTCACAAAGCTCCAAAATGTTAGGTTTGACAAGTTCACTAAACCTCTAAATTATAATAAATATTTAAATACCACAGTCTCAACGAAATCATTTTAAACAAATCGATAATTAAGTTTCTTAGATAATGATAATTAAATGTTAAAAAATAAATCGAGAGTGATAAAACACATTCGGTTTTACGTATAAAAGAATTTTTTGTCCAAGCCTTCCAATATAGGTCCCCACCCAGGCTGATTTCATCGCATTGGCCCTGG
Source organism: Gerris buenoi (assembly GCA_001010745.2). Lineage (NCBI taxonomy): Eukaryota > Metazoa > Arthropoda > Insecta > Hemiptera > Gerridae > Gerris > Gerris buenoi. The sequence continues at coordinate 420,657 of KZ651311.1, read as the reverse complement.
CAAAAAAGGGGAGGGTGTCCCCTCGCAGACCTAAAGGGGCCGGTAGAGGTCCCCAACTCATAAATTTCGGCACCCTAGTCTCAGGGCCTATTGGGAAATCCGGCCCTGATCATATAACATCGTAACTCGGGTCGAAGCCGCAGAAATGCCGAGATTGCAACGGCTCTAACAACATAAATATAAATCAAGTAAGTAACAATTTATTTTAAAAAAGGAAAAAAAAAAGTTAGAAACATAAAATGTTAAAGCACAAGCGGTTTGGAAACATGGAATCAAGAAAAGCTTTAAGACAGATGCAATTGTAAATTTAGAAGAACTTCAATAACTGTTAAAACAAACATAACTAAATAAGTTGACATAATACCTAGTAAATTGAACTAGACAACTAATATCTACCTAATATTGGTAATAAGAATGGTTTTTTTATTTTTTATTTTTTACAAATAATGAGAGAAAGATGTAGTCAAGTTCTAAAAGGCACGCATCTGTCGTAATTATTTCCTCATAAAACTTTTCTTCAAGTTTATTAATACTTTTGGAAAAATTAAGTTAAGTTTCAATAAATAAATGAGTAAAATTAAGGATATACAAATGATATGTATAAGAAGACCAATCAAATGGCAAGAAGTATACAAAATGGCCTGAGGAAGTACGGGGTACGCTTTTGGCGATGACATCGCAGAGGAGTCGATGAAAGGCCAGGACCCTACGATCTACATCTAACAAGAAACTCTTTCTCCTGAGTAAAACCCTACTCTCAACAGGACCTCCTGAGTAAAACCCTACTCTCTACAGGACCTCCTGAGTAAAACCCTACTNTTCAATTATTACATTTTTAAAACTTTTTTAATTTTTACACTTTCATTAGTTACATCAGTTTAAATGTAAAATAAATGTTTTTCATACATTTTTTGTTTTGCCATTTTAATTATTGTAGATCTTTCGATAAAAAATAGTTGAAGAAATGATGCCCCTTATTTATCTAAAAGTTCATTACACAAAAAGGTCATTTAACTCGATAGTTGATATGAAATATTGTAATGTATATATTTCTTGTAATAACTTTTCTCTTTTTAGATTCTAGAAGATTTTTTTTTTATAAATTATAATATCATTCACGAAAATATTTCAAAAACTGAATTGATTACATACACGCATTATGAACAATCGATATTAGAATGATTAAAAAGCTCGCGTTTTACTTTCAGAATGTTAATAAAATCAAGTTGAAATTAAAAAGAGAATTATCTTATTTATTTTTTTATTTAATCTCGATTTGTCTTAACTTTCTGGCATTTCTACCCTTCTAATGTCAAAGTCTGCCGTAATGATAACTTTACTAAAATCTACCTCCATTATTAGTACATAATTGTTTGATACAAAACAAATAAACGGAAAAAAAAGGAGTTTGCATTGGAAAATAAAATTAAAACAGTAGATAATAATAACTGTTCTCGAACACTGTATATAAATATTTCATTGTGAAAAGTAATACTTGGATAAAACACAAGTTCTTCAAGCTAAAATATATAGATATGTATTTGTCTAACCACAATTTACGTATACGTGTATAGCAATCAGACGATCGTTTCAGTCTTTCGATTATCTTCAGGGACACGGTATGTATAGACTAACACATATATTCTGTCTTATGTGTCACTGAAGAGTCGAAAGACTGAAACGATCGTCTGATTGCTATACACGTAAATTGTGGTTAGACAAATATATATTGTATTTTATCTTGAACAACTTGTTTGTTGTTAAGTTGTTGTGTCGTGTTTTATTCAAATGTTAATTATTATCATGATCGATTACCACAAAATATCGGTCAACACAACCATTTTTTTTTTTTTATAAAATTAACATTTCAATTCAAATTTGTAATAAATATTTTTATTTTTTTATTTTTGTTATAAAATAAAACAAATGCTCTTTATATAGATTCTTTAAAGATAGATATAGACAGGGGTAAAACAAACAAAGTCGAATATATCACACATGTAATAATGGTAAAAGTTCTTAACTACTGGTATTCGGTGTTGCCATCTTAAACCCAAACCACATCAAAGTACCTGAATACTCGACACCCTATCCCCGCATTCCGCATTGTCCCCTTGTTCTTTTTTTTAAAATTTCATAAACACGAAAACTCGACACATAAACTCGAAAAAAAGCGTTACCAAAAAATGGCACAAAAAATGCGTCACACTGCTACCAGGAAGTTAGGCAGTTGCAGGAGGTAGTTCGTAATGGCATAGTATTGTCTAGTAGTCTAGTCTATTTATTTAGAATTAGACAATACTACATAATATACTATTATTTATAAATAACTTCGTTATCTGTTCCCTCCAAGTCATTTAGTGATTTAATTAAACATTTTTTCCCCCTAAAATCCTTGGGGGGGGGGGATTACCCCCATTCCCCGTGGGACCGCCCTTGCGGGCAATACCATACTACCATACTGCATGAAATAATAATTAAACAAAGATATTCATATAAAACATATTTTATTTACAAGGGAACATGATAAGATCGGGACACAGTGCTCTTGGAATAATTGGAAATCAGCCATATTGATGGTTGGAAATGATTACAATGGTTTTTGGCCATGTAGACCTCCTTGTAATTGAGAATCGATACAACGAAGGAGGCAGTGTAAAGCAAGTCTTATTCTTCATCTACGTACAAGACATAATGCGATTCTAAAACCGTTGCTTCATTCATACTTTACAATATCCTAGTTTTGCGATCGATACTCGTAAAGGGCAAGTGTTCCTCCGCTCTTACTCTTTCCCTTTGTGAGCCCCCAACATTTTTTCCCTATCCGCCCCTATACACAGCCCTATCTTACACGGCCCAAGTGGATTTACCTTTGTCAAATTTAAACCACAACGAAATTCCGAAAGAACCCTTTCTTTATTCATCTTAATTTTTGAGATAAAATAAATTAAAAAAAAAAAAAAACAAGTTAAAAGAAGAAGACTAGAGAAGAAAAAGGTAAAAATGATTGCAGATCACTCCAGAAAGGACAACACTGAACGGAGATTTGACAAACGCAACAAATCAGAACAGCTAACAAGGAAGTTGCAAGACAAAACACATCTGACTAAGAGATAACAGTCTGACAACTCCCTAATATAGAGAGGACGACCAGCTCTCCTACCAGGGCGTAATACATATACCTAAAATAATATGTGAGGACGAATCTGCGCTGAATATTCTCAATGATTCTAGACNATCATAAAACTTTATAAAAATAAACTCTTGAATTATGGATTTATTACTATTGTTTATTTCTGGAGGTCTTAAGAGGTAAAAAGTCGTTTATTTTCTTGCCTTAATATGAGTTAAGGCTTGTGATATCGTTTTAGATAGTGCCTTTTTGGGTTTTCTTCCAAACTTGACAGTAGGATATGATCAGTTTCAGATTATACCTCCACAATTTCGATACTATGTAAGGTTTAAGTCGTCAGGTAAAAGCAGGTATCAGGTATCATAAAAAGATTAAGGATTAATTTTCAATTACAGATGATATATGTCTTGTGCTAAACGAAACTTGCACAAGCGTTTAGCAGGAAAGAAGGTCTAAGAAGCTTAGACCACTAAAATAAGGTTAGACTGATTAAGGGTTAATTATTTACCAAAATAAAAAGATGCTTCAATATGGGAGCCTAAACTTAATTAAGGGTCTAATCAAGGTTTTCAGTAAAGACGATTCGGCTTAGTAAACCCTTAAATAAATTTACAAGTAAATAAATTATCGAATGGCTTTAATGTAAAATAAAAATAAACTTTTAACAAATATTACAATAATATTTAGTCGTTTAGTAGGTTTAAAGTACGAAAACAAGATTATCGAGACCAAAATACTTTAAAATGATAAGGCAGGGAAAAAAAACATTAAGCAATACATTTGTATAAACGCGTAAAATAAAAATAAAAGATGATAAAATAATCATTTACTGATAAGACTCGTTGCACTTACAGATATAATCTGATAAGAAATATTTGTCGTCTGTAATTGAGAAGCAAATCGACGAACGATAAAAGAATAAAATAACGTTTAAAAAAAGTAAAATTAAAAAAAATAATAATAAATAAGTAATTGAATAAATTTATTAAAGTGTTTAAATTGTATTTATCCTATAATTTTGACGGCTAAGAAGAATTTATTTCCGAAAATTTTAAAAAAGATGGTGGAATAGTTATGTTATTTCGGTTGTTGCTACATCTTAAAGAATCATATAAAGCTGGCTACCATACAATTAAGAAATAATTCACTACTTATGACAGAAAAATGTTGCATGAAATAATTCAAGATGTTGGTAATCAACATGTCATGCTATAAAAACAAAGTATTTTTCAACCACATATATAATATAAGTTGATCTCGGAAATTGTAGACTTCTGTCTTAATTTAGAATAAAATTAATTTTCCTATTAGATTATTACATACATATTATATGTAATCAAGTGTATGCTAGCCAACACAGAGCGAGGCTCCGTAGGCATCACTATTGTTTAAGTAGTACCCTAATGATGTTACCCTATGGTGTTTTTTTAAAATGCTAAAAACCTTACTTTGAAATGTCCTATGGGTCCGATATTCTCAAAACACATAAACAAACTTCTGATGAAGCAATTTTTTTGCCACTGAACCGGAAAACAACAATATAAATACATCGAAAAGACCACAATTATAAAAAAAAAACTTATTTTGTCAATAAAAAATAAAGTAATATTTTTTCGAAATTTCCAAAAAGTGGTATCATTACTTTTGGTCGAAGAATGTTCAGGAATTTTTTCAGATTTATTGCACTTCACATGGCCGAGATAGAGGGGTGGGGAGGACACTTTTCACACCCACTTCAAACTTGCCTACGTTCGCCTTATCAAAGTTATAACCAAAGAATTATATATTTTTGTAATCGGCTCGACGTACCCTTTCATATGATACCCCTCACGGAGTTAAAAAAAAAAAAAATAAAAAAATTTAACCCTTAAGTTTTTTTACCCTACCTTTTTTGAAAAATATTTTGTTTAAGTCGCTTATTTTTAACAGTATGGGTAGGTACAAGACATATACATGCCAAATTTCAAAGTTATCGGACGAAAGGTGTAGCCGTGAGATCAGGCGACGGACGGACGGACAGACAGACACACGCAGGAAAATATAAGGGTTCTTGGTTTTGCCTACGGACCCTAAAAGCAGTATGAAATTTGTTCTATGGTTGTGTTGTTACGTTAGTTAAAAATTAATAAAGATTTAATAAAATCAGTTTAATAGTTTTAATAACATTTAATAGGTAAATATTTAGTTTCAATCTGCTAAAATACTAACGTATTTCTACGGTAAACTTTTTTTTTACGTTAATTATATTATTCCAATAAACAGTGAAAAATGTAAAGCGAAAAACTTGGTCTTATGAAGCTACTCACCAATGCTACAGTACCGATTTCAATAAAACATAAATAATGATGTATTTTTGGCCGGTCAGGATTGCCATAGGCAATGATCACCTCTGTATTATAATATAAAAACAGCCGAACAGTGACGATAATTGTGAAGAAAAGTGAAGATCACACACAATACCAAGATTTTCCCTTTGTTGGTAGAAAATCCACAGCGCGTCTTCAACAAGGCCAAAATTATATTTCAAAATCTGTAGAAAAGGAGTTAGTTTTATCGAATAGGCGATATAAGAAAAGTTTATAAGATACATATAAAGATTTTTGCCCCCTTTCTGAGTCATTTTATTCGGTAAAAATGTCTATTGTTTAGTTTGTGTGTATTTTCTTGGCTACCGTCACAAGTTCGACCCTTTAATACATTTCTTTTCTATGCCGTTTATCTCGAGTTGTCTATAAAGGTTATGTAAGTAAAAATAAGAATTCGGTGAAGGCTCATTTCAAAATAGCCGATGGAATGATATTTTCGAAGCTTCCACTGCCCCGGAAATAAACTGTCTACCATTCCATTTATTATTATTATTTTATTTTTATTTCATTTTATTTTTATTTATTTTATTTTCTTATTTATTTGTCATATTACTTATTTTATTCTTTCAAATTTGTTAACGTTCTGTATATAACAAATATTTGTATCTATGACACATCATTCCATAGCTTTATTTTTCTTACATTCTAATTTGGTGTCTTTCTTCGTATATGTGTGAAAATATCTGACTTTTCTACAAATCATTTTTGTTTTCTCTTTCGGGTCCAATCAGTATCCACGTGCTGTATTTCCGTAGGCAACTTTTATTTATTTATTGTTACATTCTCAAATGTCCTGGTTTTCTCATTACAAAAATAATCCGTATCTTAGTTCAATTAATAAATTTAATCTAAGTATGCATGAGTACATCTCCTGTCTTTCTTCATTATGGCAATCCTTTAGTATCTCTACCTCTTACCTTTTAGGTTTCTGTACAAAGTATAACGGCTCTGTCTGTCTGTCTGTCCCTTGGCTTGTTTCAATTCATAAACTACTATAGCTAGAAACATGAAATGTGGCACACAGGTACATCTCGGCATTTTAGACAACTGGACAAAACTTTGGAGTTTTTACACTTAATATTTCCAAGATGGTGGCCCAGCCAATATGGCGGGTGACTAAAAAAAAGTTTTTAGTTACCATGGCGTGTTATACATCAACATGTTATCAATCGTCATTTAAAGGTCTTGAAGTGTAGAAAAAGAATATGCAACTACTACACTTAATATTTAAACTTAATCGTACAGAAACCGGCGACTATCGCCTCACGTACTTTACTTCCGTTTTTATTAAGTATATTATAATTTTGTTGAAATGTTTTTGTTTTTTATTTAAAAAAAGAACATAACATGAATTTTTAATAGAATATTTAAATATAAGTTTATTACGATTCCACCACACACTTTCAACCCGATCGTCATGATCAAACTAAAAATCAGTACATTTCTAGTCGATCGTCGTTAACTACACACGACGATGACGAAGTTAGATATTTACTACAATTCTACGAGTTTTAAAAAACCGTTTTGAAAAGCAATTTAGGAATTCAAAACGTCATGGAAACGGCGGCGATTAAACAACAGTTTTGAGTTCAAGGTGAGAAGAGCAAATTTTTTGGTTTTAAATTGAAACTGTTTTGAAAAAAATAGTATGGAAACGGGTATTGAATTGAAAACAGAATTTAGACATGCGCAGTAGGTATATTATTACTACGTTCACACATCGTTTTGAAAGGGTTTCGGATCCAATTCGTTTTAAAAACGATCCGCGTTCTTACAACAAAAAATACAGGTGATCGAAATATTTGTTTTCGATATTTCATAACGGTGACGTCACGAGTAAAACCTTCTTTCTTGTTACCTAATAAGTCCGCGTATTTTTTACATTTTTATTTACAAGTTATTAAAAGTTTTTACAGGTTCTTTATAGTTTTAACTTTTGTTTAATAACGTTTTTGAAGTTTAAAAAAAGAAACGGAAGCTCACGAAAGTAAAGAACTTGAAAAGTGGAAAAGAGTATAATAACCTGATATCTCGATCCCCTCCACGACCTGTTCACACGAGCGTTTTGAATTCCGATTCCCCGATCCGATCACGTATTTTTGGTGGAGCGGATCTAAACCGATACGATCCGTCGATCTCCGTTCATACAGCGTTTTGAACTAGCGGATCGTTTTCAAAACCGTTTCCAAAACGATGTGTGAACGTAGTAAATAACTATATATTATTATTATTATAGCAGAGATATTATAACCTTACTTAACTATAACTGGTCAGGGAGGTTATAGTTATCAAAATTGTAGCGAAAACCGTTTTGATAACTCCTCATGGAAACACTTTCGGTTTGAAACCAAAACGGTTTTTAGAACGGTTTTGAAAACTTATGGGAACGTAGGGATTAACTTGCCTGTTACGGGTTTCCTGTCAGAGGTTGGGATTACGTTTAGGGTTAAAAAATTCAGAACTAAGTTGGACCCTGTCGGTGGATGATTCGTAAGAGCGATTCACGATGAAAATTCACCCGAAGAGGAGGGCGGTAAAATAACATTGGGTAGAGAGGCGACAAGGTCAGGGCAAATATCAGATGGGAGAAGTATAGGGGGGAGGTGCCTGAGTCAGAGGAGCCTTGTGACTACAATCCTTCTACACTAGTCAGACTTCTAGTCCAAACTACCGGGCCAGACCCACATATCATTCTATCCCCTCGACTAAGGTCCAATAACAAATATAAAGGTCCCCATACACGATCAAACTTTTTGCGCAAACATGATATCGGGCAAATTTAGACCGTACACGTCAAACATCTTATTTGCGCAAACATCAAACAGTACCCCATACACGATCAAAATGCGCAAATATTTTGACCGTGTATGGGGGCCTTAAGACCAATAAGTTGTAGCCTTATAAGAAAAATGTATTAGTTGATAATATGTAATTGGATCTTTAAAGGTGAGAAAACATAAGTAGTTAATTTGAAAAGTAGGTTATATTTGACCCATTACGGGCATCATCAGACCTATGTCACTGATAGATGTCCTATCAGACATGATAGATATACTATCAGATGTCACTGATAGTATATAAATAATTGGGTGAAATATAACCTACTTTTCAAATTAACTACTTATGTTTTCTCACCTTTAAAGATCCAATTACATATTATCCATAAGTACCAAAGGTGCAAACTTGGAAGAATTATCTTCAATATTAGTCGACAAAATCACCCTACAATGTGATTATTTTCCAATACTAACAGTAATATGCATTCCCTAGAATGCCATGGATGGATACAAATTTTAATTTAGACTGGCAAATCTAAAGGTTTTCCGGAATTAACATTTACAGACGCTTTTACGTCGGATGCCTTGTTCGAGATGATCCTTCGCCTAGACCGGAAATTTCCCACTTACTATGATAATCCGATTAAAAATCTCATGAATTTCGCAGTGGACAAAACGTAGAAACCGTTTCAATATATATCGACAGGTATCGATCGAGGCCGAAGTCACCTTACGTATATTATCAAGTTTAAAAACGTTACGCACAATTGTGTCGATTCGTAAAGTAGCATGTGTTAATAAAAGATAAATTGTTGTGCGTGAAATCTTACGTAAAGAGTTTCGTCGGTATTGTGAACATGAAGTTATTAACCGGCAGAGGAACTGCCCATAATAAAAAGAATTCATAAACGTGAAAACTCAAACAAAACTTTTTAGGGCCTCCATGAAAATTAAACATTTAAAAAACTGTGAAATCGAATGAAAAGTGCTCCCTAACATGGAGTGCGATTAGTCAAAACTCAAAATTGTTCAGCTGTCCCTGGGTTCGGTTCAATGTAATTTACTCTTTAATATCTTTTCAGTTGATACTCCACTTGACATTTCAATTTATTTATAACATGAATTATCCACCATTTTGAAATTAATCAGATCGAATTGCTCTTATCATTTTTTTTATATTTTGGTAAAAAAAAGTTAAGAAATTTTATCTGAACTTTATGTTTTCGAGGTTGCTGAATCTGAATCTGAAGTCAAAATTTTTCCTAGACGTACAGTTTTCCCGGAAAATGCACCTGAAGTTCGAAAAATAGTGTTTTTGGGGGTTTTTGAACCAATTTTTCGCCCAAAATTATTTGGTAAAAAAAACATATATTGGGCGTTTGAATATCTTTTAACTGTCAAGAACACGAATCAAAAGTAAAAAAAAAAATCTATTGACCTTACTTTTTTAAGAAAAATGAAAAATAAAAAATTTCCACATAGTGAGTCTTAGTATTTCTATCACTTTTTCAGTGGTATAACTAATGTTTTGTGACTTTTTTCTGACATTAGTCTTGTGAACTACAATATATGTGACCGAAGGGGGGGGGGGGGGAGGTCAAGAAAAATAGTGGGGATACTAAAAAAAAGTACATACAAGTTGTAGTTTTCCCCATTTTTTTTTAGTGTCCTCCCCCCAATTTTTTTACACCCCCTCCCCAAATTTTTTCTTGACCCCTCTCCCCTCCATCGGTCACATATATTGTAGTTCTCCAGACTAATGTCAGAAAAAAGTCACAAAACATTTGTTATACCACTGAAAAAGTAATAGAAATACAAAGACTCACTATGTGGAAAAATCTTTTTCTTTTTTTCTTATTTTTCATTTTTCTTAAAAAAGTAAGGTCAACAGATTTTTTTTTGACTTTTGATTCGTGTTCTCGATAGTTTAAAGATATTCAAATGCTCAATATATATTTTTTTACAAAATTTTTTTGGGCGAAAAATTGGGTCAAAAACCCCCCAAAAACACAATTTTTCCAACTTTAGGCGCATTTTCCGGGAAAACTGTACGTCTAGGAGAAATTTTGACTTCAGATTCGGACTCAGCACACCAAAATACTTCAGAAAAGGACATTTTCATTACGAGGCTTTTTTTTGCAGAACAGTGTAATTAATACTACAAAGTTTGAAGTTTTTATACATTTATATTCAAAAGTAAATGGAACTGTATAGTGTGAGAGACAGACTCAGGTGCTTTTTTTTGGTTTTACAAAAGAAACCCAAAAAAAGTACTTATAATATTAGTCGGATCGTAAAAGTTGTAACAGCACATAACAGCGTTAGTCGTTATATTCCCAATGAACAGTTTAAACTCAAAACGATGTTACGATAATATTTAGGTTAGTTTTTAAAACTTTGTTGATATTGCAGATTTGAATCCCATAAACTACTGTTGTTTTTACTTACTCGTGTAAAGAAAGTTGGATGCATTTATACGTTTTGAGGCCCAAACAAGTGCTCATGCGTAAATTCTTAATTTTTAGTAATAAGAACAACTAACTTAAAGTCACTAAGAATGTAAAAGGCATTATATCCTATAAACGATATTCTTTGTCACGCGATCCTTACAGTTTAGCGCTCTGTCTATAATGACGGTTTGCAAGGACTTAGAGACTTTCGGTTGCCGTCCCCAATCGTAATCATGTTATTTAACATGACAAATGCTTATTTAATAATAATAATAATATTTGACTTAATTAATAATATATTTGTTAGTTCACGACACATTTAAACATCTATATTACATAAGGGGCCAAAGATCGCGAAAGTGAGACCTTTAATTCCATAATCCGTACGAGTAGTAAACAAACAGTGTTTGTTAAGATTAGCAACGAAAACATAGCCAATAAAAACAAGGATAAATCATTCGATAAGCTGATAACTTAATAACATAATAAAAGCCGGCGGGAAATTGCGTTATTGATTATCAACGGTCAATAATGCAAACCAAGTCCTTAAATTGAATTATTAAGAAAGGTACGAAGTCGCGAGGGGATAAAGAACCGCTAATCGACCGACTGGAAACAAAACAACACGGAATAGCTGTGTCATTCACAAAATTAAAATAGAAACGACGCAGTCGATAAATAACGTAGAAGGGATTTCTCGGTAAATTTATTTATACGCAGCGATATCGAGGCGTAGTACACTGCTTTCGAGTCACTTACAATAAGATCAAATACATTGAGGTCCGAATGGTTTTTTCTTTACACGGGCTTTACATAGGGACGGTATCGATCGTATACTGTTACATATAGGTTAATGCAGTTTAGTTTTATCCCCCGGTAAGGGGGTGTACGGAGGTTTGTAGAACCCTTCGAAAAGGATTACCGGGGTGGACGAACCTAGCTTTTTTATAACGAGGTCCGACGTCGTAGTGAGAAAACATCGACTCTTGCTTTTGTTATTATCCTTGTACGTATTCGGTATAAAGGTATAATAGACGGGTAGAGGGGGAGATGCCGTGGCGCCAGACATTTAGCCGTAGTTTCTGGAACCGGGGAGAACTAAGGGGGCACCAACCCCCGTCAGGGCCCTTTCAAAGCCGTATCTAACCCCCTCACTCCAATTATCGATTCGGTGCCCATTCAAAATAAACCTTCAATAGAGGTCGGTTGACAGGGAAGGGCCGCGAGTTTCCGACGTCTCTTCAGATACAACAGTGCAATCAAGTCCGATAATCGCTTTAAACACGGAGTCGACACTTGTAATTGTGGCCCATATAAAATAACATTTATAGGATATATCGGGGATACCACGGAGAAATGTTGCTTCTATGTTGAAACATAGCTCAGAAACCAAGCTTAGACGATATAGAATAGACCACCAGACGGTATACCTACATACGTACTTTCACTGCAACTGCAATTAAAAAGACCGTCGGTAAACAAATTAGAACTAACAGGTCGAGTCGTAGAATCCGGTCAAAATTCATTACAAGCAATTGTGTTTTTTACAATAAACTCATCCGTATTTTTTCGACTTCTATTCACCGTAAGTAACGAGTAAGTTGCACTAAATCTAACTTGATATTTAAAGCAAACCTTTAAATTTACAGCCGAGTCCTACAAATTTTTCAGTAGATATTCACCGACGAGCAGAAGGAATTATCGTACCTGATGGACGGTAACTTTCAGAGCCAACAAGGGTTTTGATCTATCGGAAGCAAAACAAACCTTAAATTATATTTTCCAACAGGTGTTTTTGATTAACAGACATCTAATATAATCGCCGATAACACATTTAACATAATATTACGGACATAAAACGGCCATATGACATCAACGAATCGGATATAAATATTAAAAAAAAATAGGTTAAAAGAAATAATCCTTATTACCATAAATGTTTAGTAAATTACATAGTATCTTTGAGAACTTTTTTTTTTTCGGTAGGCATATATTAAGGGCCATATGCGACTGGAAAGAGAAGGGACAAGAAGAGCTATGTTCCCTATCCTTACAGATCAAGAGCCTCTCCACGCTCTGTTCCGAGTTTTTATGAATAATAAATTATTGTTGTGTTCCAACTAAATTTCTCCTCTCTAGGTAGAGCTAAATAAAAGAATAGAAGAAATATTTTATGGGAACAAGTTGGAAGAGTAGGGGTTTGTTACGAAGTTTAACGAATAACTCGTAACTAATGCACACTTCTACTTTATCCTATGTATGATGGATGTTTCTTACGATCGACGGCTGAAAAAAACAAACTTTTAAACTTCTTAATATACAAAAAGTCGAGAAACTATCGGGCATAAAAGAAAAGTTAAAACCGGATCTTTACCTATCTAATATTAACATGAAATCGATAAACCACAGGCTTGACACATGACGGTCCCACTCAAACCACTGGAGATAAAAATAAATGAACCTAAGAATTTTTATTTAAAGTCGTCACGGAGTATCGCTGAGAGAGATATAACAACAATATCTCCGTATCATAGTTCTGGAGAAGTTCATAACAAGTTTTTTATACACAGGTATGTATATATAAATACTTTTTTAAAATTGTCCAAAATTATGATATGCAGATATTGTTGTTACCTCACTCAGTGATACAGTCTAAAGAATGATTATTAATCCTAAAAAAGTCTATAAAAAAGCTCAGGACTAGTTTCGCAATGTGTTTATAACGAACGGTCTAAAGAACGACTAATTATCCTAAAAAAAAGTCTACGAAAAAGGTTAGTACTAGTCTCTCAATTTGTTTATAAAGAACGGTCTAAAGTACAACTATTAATCCTAAAAAAGTCTATAAAAAAGCTCAGGACTAGTTTCGCAATGTGTTTATAACGAACGGTCTAAAGAACGACTAATTATCCTAAAAAAAAGTCTACGAAAAAGGTTAGTACTAGTCTCTCAATTTGTTTATAAAGAACGGTCTAAAGTACAACTATTTATCCTAAAAAATGTCTATAAAAAAAGCTCAGAGTCTTTCAATGAGTTTAGAACGAACTGTTATAAACAGAACCTTACTGATAAATAAGGCAGAAAATCTAGTTTCTGAGAAAATAGCTTTAAACGCGGACGGAGAGAGATTCGATTCCCCGTCGAGGAGGAGTTATTTTTATGATAAATTTTCACCTATGAAAACACAAACACTAAGACATGGAGAACAATGGGCTAAGGAATTAAGAACTCGTATATGATAAAGTTTGTCAGAGTTGTCTCGGACCTATTTGTTTTAGGAGAAGGGAGGCCCTAGGCCCTAATTCGATTTTTTACTTAACATATGACGCCGAATAGTATGTTCTTGCGAGTCCCTATCCGCCCTGATAACCATATGAAATAGTATTAGGCTAAAAGCATTTTCGCCAAGTTAATGATTAAAAATTGTTGACTTCGATAGGCCTTAATGTTATCTTAACTTAAGTGAATTACAGATTGGTTTTTTGGGTAAATTATCGACGGTATCATATAGTTGTGAAAGCCCTTTGGCATCTTTAGGCCCTCCAGTAATTAGTTTATTTTAACAATATTACTGCTTTTTTTTTATATCCAAGGCCTGTTTAAACGGAATAGTAAATTTCTAATGTATAAGCTTTATTATTTGAAAATAATTGGAACAACGGAGTTAGATTAAATCCGGGTGTTGAACTTCATTTTTACACCGTACACAATTAGATTCATCGTTGAAAGATTCGTGAGATAACTTCCTCCCTTACCCTATATAATCTGTACTTGTACTGTAATCTCATTAGTATTAGTTATCAATTACCTAAAATAGTTCGGAACAAAAAGTAATCGCATTAGTTATTAATTGTCTAAAATAGTTCGGAACAAAAAGTAATCGCATTAGTTATTAATTGTCTAAAATAGTTCGTAACAAAAAGTAATCGCATTAGTTTCACCGATTCTCGTTTATTCCTTCTATCTCTTCTATTAATTAATAATAAATATAAATATAGAATGAAAGATCTCTACGAAAAATAATACAGAACATGGAATATGTTCCTATTCATTAAAATGTATTAATACTTTGAAGGGAATGTATATAAAGGATTTGCTCAAACAGAATAATATGGTCTACTACATTGTCTCTTATATTATCCACATATGAATATACTACAGACAATGGAACTCCACAACCAATATAATGAAAAGCTTTATAATTAAAATTGAATTTTCCTCGAAAATTAACAAATGCGCGTATATAATATTTCCTTCGACATATTGGAATGAAAATGAAGGAGGAAATAAAAGCCAGTATCATTGATTCGACGTTACCCTTTTTTGGAGAGTTAATAAGGAACTTGGGATGGTAACAAGAATACCATATTACCATACATATCGTGTTTCCTTTTGACATTGAACCGCAAAAGATTAGAGCAACATTCTCTTTTAGTTTATTATGTACTATGTACCAGAACAGTTGCCGGGGAAAATGGGGTAAGACGGCTCTTATTCACGCACTTTCCTCTTACGCAAAAAGGTGCGTTATGTTGTACGCTTCTCTGTAAGCGCACACTTAAGGCCCTACCGCCCTTTGAGGTTAGGAAAAACAGTAACATTTTTAACGATTTTTATGTTGTATTAAAATGGCGCCTGTACTATTTATCATAAGAAGTTGAAATAGGGCTCAAATTGTGCAGAATTAAAATTAGGAATGAAGCCTGTGGTTAGATTTTTTATATCTTGCTTAGAACCAGAGTTATTTAAATTTTACTGTTTTTCCTAACCTCAAAGGGCGGTAGAGCCTTAAGTCTACACACTATATACACATCACGACATTTTCTACTACACCCTTATATGAACTGAGAATCTACACTCGTAGATTTTGCTAGGAGAACGGTTGCCAAATGTTTACAACACTACTACACTAATATTTTCATACACAAGTGGAGCGTGTCTGCTATAGCAGCAAATTTGTGGTTTAACAGCTCGCCCACAATTAACTCGGTTTTGTACGTTAACAGTAAACATGTCAATCCCACATACACAAAATAATAGCAGACACTCCGAGAATAATAGTTTTTTCCGGATAAAAACGAGTCGGCTACTTTTTCATAAACTCTTTTGCCTAACAAAACATGTGCAACAAGCATGTTTGTGTATTTCTTAAAAAAAAGATGTTGTTTTTCCTAAAGAACAAGCGTGTTAGTTTCAAGGGGTATGTTAGTGTTTTTTATTTCGGAGTGATCGAATGAGTTATAATTTTCTCCTATAGAAAAAACAGATGATTGGCAGAGGGAAAGTAGATTATACTAACTAGTTGCTAGAAGTTAGGGATCCCCTGAGACGACGGGGGCGCCGATAATATCCAGTAAACAACTTTTCAATTATATCTATCGGACATTTTAAGAAAAATAAGGAATAAGTAGCATCTAAACTAATGATAACACATTGTGCCCTTGTACAAGTCTATAAAGAAAAACCGTTTACAATTATTCTAATGTCAACAACAACATCGAATACACACTAGTGACAGTAACCGAAAAATATATATACATATACAGGGTGTCCCAGCTAATATGGAACAGCGAAATATCTCCGGAACCATGATAGATAGAAAGATGCGGTTTTCAGGGATCGATAAAGGCTAAAAAGGCGCTTCTAGAACATATGCTGAACATTTTCTGTGTGCAGCGAAAGCGTGTGCAGCAAACAAAATAAACAAAAAGTGAATTGGAAGCCATTTTTTTAAGACTGGATTTGGATTCTATGGCTAAAAATAAGACTTTTTTACTCTTGAAAATTTTTCGCTCCGATCATTAGTTTGCCGTCTGGAGAGCCCTGAATGTGTTGAAATTGAAACTTTAAGTCCATTTTACAGCTAAACTAATGGATTTAGGAAATAAAATCAAGAAAGAAAAAAAGTCTTATTTTTAGCCATAGAATCCTAATCCTGTCTTAAAAATATGGCTTCCTATTCACTTTTTGTTTATTTTGTTTGCTGCACACGCTTTCGCTGCACACAGAACAGCATATGTTCTAGAAGTGCCTTTATAGCCTTTATCGAACCCTGAAAACCGCATCTTTCTATCTATCATGGTTCCGGAGATATTTCGCTGTTCCGTATTAGCTAGGACACCCTGTATTTTTTTTTTTTTTTTTTTTTTGTCCATAGATGGAAGTCCCACTTACTCAGTTTAACGAACAGCGAACAGTTGAATACATAAAAAGAATTCAATTTATATATTAATAAGACTATGAGTAGACGACAAGCAGAAAAGAGTACAAATAAGGTAAAAAAAAAAACAAAAAAAACCGCAATGTCCAATATCAATTACCAATTACTTAAATAACAGTATGGATAGAAAAGAAACGTATGTCTCCTCCCTCTCTCTTTCAATAAGGAACAAGTAGAGAGGGGAAAAGTTCAGAATAAATAAAAGCTGTGACGAAGTCTTGTAGGTTTGGTTCAGTTTGCTCCCTTCGTGCTCGCTCGATACCGACTAAGTTCAAAAGGACAGCACACACAGGAATAGAAGGGCAAACTTCATTTCCTTAACACCCCGACAAATAACATTATATCGGCACGGATATCAAACGGAAAAATAACTTTATCCGATAAAAAAAATACTTCGTATCAATTTTTTTTTTTACCTTTGAAGTTTAAAACAAAACGATTCAATCACGTCTGTTTTCTTGTGGAAAGATGTTTTTATCGTGGTATTAAAATTATAAATATGTTCGGCTTCTCCGTTATATATTTACATCGGTTTTAAGTTTACAACTTGAAGTCGTCGATATTCGTTCGCCTTTTCGATCCTACGGACCAAACGACACTTCACGGTCGGGAAAGCGATCGGAACGGTTTTTGCCGCGCATTCTGGAAAAAATAACGTGGGGGAAATTAGAGACGATTATCCGATAGACGTCGGCGTCGGTTAAGCGTCCGCTCCTAGCACGTGCCGACTCTCCTTACGACATGCTTTCTAAAAAATACGGTCGAGTGGGCAGCGGAGCGAAGGCGAAGGATTTCGTAGACTAGGCCCGGAGAGCCGAGGTAACAGTAGGGGAAGGCGAAGTCCGCCCCGACCATGAATAACGGCTGACGTAAGGCCCATGCCCGAGTGCCGGAGCGGAGAGCTACCTGGAGCTACCCTCCGGCAGGGAAACGTCAGGGTACTAGAAGAACCCGTGCAGGCAGATTACCTGCGTCTAAGCACCTTCACCTTGCAGTACCCCGGTTACTTGGTAGACGCGGCAGCTGTACGCTAAGATAAGCCTCTCACACGACATCTCAGTGAAACCCGTACTAACTACCCACACTCTAACGTATCCCTTACCTTCCCTACATATCCTCAACTGGTTCAACTTTTCTTTTCCTAATACATACTATTATACTATTTAATAACTTAAATAAAACCAAACAAAAACCAGCAAAATAGTCTCGCGTATGTAATAAAATAGTTAAAACGCAAAAAAACAAGGTAATAGTTACTAGATGCCATTGCCAAGAAAGTTTTAAAAAATACATCGAGTCAGCGATACTGAGACGGATTGCAAAGTGTACCAGTTTTATCAAAGTAAACAAGTTTTACCGCCAAGTGGACGGTATCGCGGGTGGAACGGTTAGAATAATCCGAGCTTGTGACAAAATGTTTTAATTCATACGTAAATTCCAAGTGAAAGTCGTATTTTCCGATAAAACAGACGAATTTACAAAAATAGCTTCCATTAAAACAGAGCTTCGATTAGACGGCATTTTATAAGCGACGTAAGACCGTATTAAAAATAGCTTTCGTGTTGTTTCGATTTGTAATCAAGTCGGTTGTTTGACACAGCTGAATTTCATTTCGATTAGCATCAAGTTTGACACGGACGAAGGGGGGGGGGGTATAAAATGGGTAGATAGTCGTTTTTCGATTTAAGGGCGCGGCGCTGCAAGAGCGACTAAATGCAGGCGAGACGGTCGCCCCCGGAGGTCGTACCCTTTATAAATAGACGGAAAGCTTGGCAGGTCCGTGAGCCCGGGCAGCTACACTCCCGAACAGTTTACTACAACTAGAAAGCCAGAAAGAAAAACAAATAAATAGAAAAATAAGAGCGAGCGTAAGCAGAATTGAATAATACCGTCGAGTTATATTTAATAAGGGGGAGTTGCAACTCACTAGCAACGTGTTCAGTTATTTCGGGATACTTGGCTACAGTACATTCATATGTTTATAATGTATTTAATCGTTTGTAACATTAATAGACTCCTTCCTGTTTCAATTAGATATAAAGAGACCAGCGTCCACTGGCTTAACCAACCTGTTCGGGTCGCCATACGTATCCATCTGTATTTTTTTATATATTTTTTTTTATTTGCACACCATTCCTATCGATAAAATATCTACCTACTTAAACTATAACCGTAACCAAGCAAACGTCACTGATGATATAAGCACACGGAAAATCCTATCACGATATTTACTATGTAGAAATGAATAATGTAAACTGCAATTATAAATACATCTTTACCCCTGGTGAACTTCCTCAGCTATACTCGATGGACAGCATGGGCCAAGCAGGTTATACGGACATGGATTTTAGGGTGCGACACTTTTAAACACTCCTACGCTTTCTACGTACATGCAGCGCTCTCAGTCACAAAAGCCCGTTCTATCTTCTACACCATGGTTTCCTTGCTACAATATGGATAGGGCCCCTGCAACAATCGAGCTATTGTGGTGTTGCCGGTTTTCTCCACTTCTTTACATAATATTAGATGACCCTAGCAAGCGTCTAGGCTAGGGCAAGCCGTAAAGTGGCTGCACGAGTCCGTTGTCTCAGCGACAGACAGCCAAATAGGCGAATCTCCAATGTCGGCTCGTATTAGGTTAACGGTTTCATCATATATTGGAGTTACACACTTGTTCCTTCAAGTCGATTCATGGGGTATTTGAGGACCTGTGTATGTTCCTAGAAATATTCCGAAGTGCTCATTTTCGAGTTTGTAGAGAGGAATGTCAGCTTTCATCGTATCTCAGCAGAGGAGGATTACTACGAATGTGCCAATGGTTATATCCTTTAAGTACGCTACTTAAACCTTAAAAAAGGGTCATTGATTCATTGGCATTGAACCCAACTTAACACTGCCTGCGTTTGTCCCCAGATTATTTGCTCCACGCAGCTTTAAACTTATTTTTTATTACCTTAGAATTTCTTTATCAATAAAATATTCCAGAAAATTCTCAAACGTGCAAAATATGTGAAAATATTCTATGAACCCAGAAATATGCTTTTTTATGTCCTTAAAACTTTTGAAGGTGGGGAGGCAGAGCCCCCAAAGTACGAAAATTAGGCATTTCATTGACATTAAAGCTAAGGAAAAAAATACGTGTGGTGTCGTGGGACACCCGGTAGGAACGAAGTTCCTTACGCTTTTCTTTAAATATAAATTATAAAATCACAGTAATAACTACTTATACATGGTAGAGTTAGAAAGAGACAAAATTAAAAGTAAATAACTATTTGTACTAGCGGAGTTAAGGCAAAATTAAATTAAAAGCTTTTTATTATCTTTGAAGCAAGCGTCTTACAATAAATAATGTATTGTAAATTGAGAAAAAAGTTAATCATAACTTTATAGTTCAAGCAGATGGTTGCAGAACGAAAAAGAACTGTCCTCTCAGACCCCGTCGGTATATTACTCCAATTAAATATTAAAATAAAAAATACATATCATTAATACACAAAAAAATTCTGCTTGTATCAGGTTGAAATTTTATATGCTTGTTTCAATTGTTCTATAGGTGATGTATACAAAGTTTCATTTAAATCGTTACGTTAGAACGTAAGATATCGGTAAAAACGTTGTTTTATTTATTTTAATAGTTTTGGTTCGCTTTAATAAATTTAGCGATCTTTATCACTTCATAGCAGTGTCGGTGTTCGCTTTACTAAAAAAAAATATTTAAAAAAGTTGTCTCATTAAATAGATGAAGTTAGAGTTCTTTGCCGTCCAAAATTAAATTTGAAGCTTACGTTTACGCGAGCGTTGCGCGTGAACGCTTGGGTGAATAACGTTGTCCAACGAACTTGTCCTGGTGTACTAAATGTGTACCAAATTTCAGTCGGTCAACTTTTACACAAGTTATCGCCATCGGTAGATTTTGTGAGGGATTTTGCGTGACGGTGATTTTATGACGGTGATTTTGTGACGGTGATTTTGTAAGGGTGATTTTGGTCGTTTTTTTTCGGATTCACTCCCGGGCTCCAGAACGTGTCATAAGAAACTTCGTTCCAAAAATATGTTTTTTAGGTCAATTCCTAACCCTACTAATTATACATAAATAGCCTAGATCTCGAAATAATATTTTTTTAATAATATAATAAAACTGTCAATCGTTTAGTATTTATTTTATTAAAGTTTAGTGAACATTTCATTATGTAATGGTTTTATTAAGAAAATATGGTAAATATTTTTTGGAGGACACAACCAAATAATAAATAAAATCATAAAAAAATATGTATATAAATAAACAAAAAAAAAAAGAAAATGCCCTTCGAAAACAATATCAATTCTATATTTGTATTCACTCATGTAATCAAATTTATAATAAAACTAATTCAGTACTAAATAATACAGTGGTTGAATATTAACAGTATTAATAATATCTTTACCGCAACATAAATTATGAACATAAAAAGACGTAAATCCCCTAGAGCTTAATCAAAATGTCGAAATAAATAAATATGTCTTTTGTGATAGCAGAAATATAAATACAAAATTTAGTAAAAGATATATTTGAATTTTCTTCCTAATAAGTATATACCTACTAATTAAATAAACAATAAAAAATGTAAAATTACTTTTTGAAGTAAATACATTTAGACGAAAGAAAATAGTATATTATGTTACTAGGCTGTGAAGTGAGTTTTTTCTTTACCGCGGCAATTACATTTACTGTCGAGCGAAGCGAGACAGGAAATATTGCCAAGGTAAAGAAAAAACACTTCACAGTCGTGTAGCATATGCTATTTTTTCCGAGGTAGCAGACATTAAAAAACATTAAATATTAATCAATATAATAATAACAAATATTAGTTCAAACTTAAGATTAAAAAAAAAGAAACCTTAAAAAGAGGTTACACTATAAGAAAAGATAAATAAAACGCATTGACATCTAGCGGAATTCAATCGTACTAAGAGCCACATTAGTAAGAAAT
>KZ651311.1:350627-367268 GCA_001010745.2 Gerris buenoi | reverse complement strand
GGGGGGGGGGGGACTCGTTTCAGATCCACTTCAAACGTACCTACGCTCGCCCATATAAGCTAAAGTTATAACCAAAGAATTATATATTTTTGTAATCAGCTCGACGTACCCTTTAATGTGATACCCCTCACGATGTCGAAAAAAATTTTAAAAAATTTAACCCTTAAGTTTTTTTACCCTAAATTTTTTGAAAAATATTTTTCAAGTCGTAATAAGTATATTTTTAACATGTATGGGTAGGTACAAGATATATACATGCCAAATTTCAAAGTCATCGGACGAAAGGTGTAGCCATGAGGGCATGCGACGGACGGACAAACAGACAGACAGACACACGCGCGAAGATATAAGGGTCCTAGGCTTTTGCCTACGGACCCCAATTAAAGAAATAGAGGCTTACCCTATATCGGGGCCTGTGCGTCCCGAGAGTGCGTTTCTTTCTACCCGTATATTTTATCTTACCGAAGATACACTCTTTTGTCTCAAGTTTTATTAAATAAAAAAATAGAATAAATTTCAATTTCAATATTTTTAAGGAAATATGTTGATTTCGCCCGAATAATTTCTAGATTGGAAAGGAAAGTAATTGATGGTAAAATGTCAAAAAATAAAACCAAAGGGAAATGTAAGTTTATTGTCAAAAACCACGGTGGCCAATTAAACATAAAAACTCAGGTTGAGACAACTTTAATTGGTCACGATATAACATGTTAATGGAGCATTTGCTCCTATCATGTATATTATCAATTTTCCTCATAAAGTCACATTCACCATAAGTAAACATTTATTCGTAAGAACAGATCAATTATTTGTCTGTTAATTTATTTCTTAAATAGACGTATATATCGGATATCTCTTTTAAACTACTTAGTCAAAATACCTCATTCATTTATATACAAGAGAATTTCATTGCATAATAAAATTTAAAATTCCTTTCAAATTATTCATAAATAATAAATACTGAAGTACAAAATATCAATAATAATAAACTTATCGTGTGTTAACTTAATGTAATTATTTTAAATAACAGAAATATCTACGCGTTGTGTATTTTTTAGAGACAATAATAAATACGCCATTTAAGAAACCAATATGCATAGAACTTAATATGCAAGAAGAAAATAGAACTTTACTAGAACGTAAAGGATTTGTAATAAAATCTAGTTTTATTTAAAAAAAAAAAAATTTACGATGTTCTAAATTACCGATTTAATATCTAAATAAAAAAAAAAAATTGGTTGTGTTGACCGATATTTTGTGTAAATAACGGTTTTAGGGGATGGATAGATTGGACTAAATGAATTATCACGACAACAATATCGTATATTATTACTATTATTATATAAAAAAAAAAGTCTTTAAATATGAATAAACAGCATTTTTTTTTATAACAAATAACAAAACACTTTATCAATTTATTTTTAGTTTATCTGTTAGTAGATAAGCCTGCTTCATTGTCACAATTGTTTGTAAGAAGACACAAAATTGTTATAATATTTACAATATCATGATGTAGCAGAATGTTTTTTTTTTTTTTTTTTTTTTTTTTTTTTAATAAAAAAAGGTAACAATGGATGGATTTGTTTTAAAATATCTGTCACACTAAAAGCTTACAACTCTAAAAGGTTTTACTGTATTATTTAAAGAGTTTTTTTTTTTTTTTTTCATCACGAGTATAATTATTTTAGCTCTGGGGTACAGAAGAAATTTCTGTCACGCAATAAGACATAAAAATGTAACGCTTTTAAAATGTATAACGTGCCAGGAAGTTAGGATGTTACAGGAGGCCATTAGGTTTCCATTTATAGTATAATATTTTGACAATAGGCGGGCTGAAGTTTCAATAAACGACATTCGAAATATGATGCTCATTAAATATCGTGCGAAGAAGTTAGAATATCTTAGGAGGTAGATTGGATTTAACTTGTATTCATTGTAGTACTATACTTTACCGATAGAAGNTCGATACCTACTCCCCATCCTTGGTCAATACTTTTGTACTCGCATGCGTGGAAATTATAGGACCCACTATGTCAACTCCCTCCCCCTATGTATATTCTCCAATTTTTTAATTGTGGTCACATCCCTAAATCGATCAGGTTACATAGAGTAATCAGCCGATATTTTTTTTTTTTTTTTTATGGAAGAAAAAACTTGGAGATAATTAATAATATACAAAAGGATACCATTTTTTTTCCCAAATTATACATTTTTTCAATAGGACACCATTTTTAACAAAAGGATATACTTTTTTACAAACAGATACCATTTTAAACAATCAGATAATTTCTTCTTTTTTTTAAGGATACCATTTTTTACAAAGGATACCATTTCTGACAAAAGGATACAATATCTATAACATCAAATAAAAGGGTGGACCGATCTGATTTTAAATAAAATTTTCCGGGGCTTTTTCTTAAAATTCTACTGTTAACAATCAACCGACATCATATGAAATAAAATAATGACATTATTGTAAATATATCAATATTGTTATATAAAGCTTACTATTTAATTTCTACCTTTGGAAGAATTGAATCAGAAATTGCGGTAAAAAAATAAATAAAATAAGGGCCGATATGGGCCAGAGCTTTGGAATAAAACAAACTTAAAATGCTCCATTCTTTTGAACCAAAAGTTAAATAATCAAAATTGTTTTTTAATTTTTCTTTTTTTTACCTAAATATCGATATTTTCCTGTCTTATAAAGATTGTCGTGTTCCTTCGCCAAAGGGACTTTCTCTCAGTAGAATTATTTCAAGTTTGAAGATATTTCGAATTAATTCAGTTTTTAAGATGTTTCATCGATTTGAATTTTATTTAATACAGCAACAATAACACTATTTGAGAAATGGAACACCTAAAAAAAAGTTTGTTTATTTTTTAAGCGGAATTTACAGTTTGTTTTTAAATTGTTTCCCACTTTTTACTTCAATGATAAATAAAAATTAGTTATTTCTTATGTCTCACTGTTGTCGAATAAAATAAATGGAGACTTGTGCATGCATGAGCATACACACTGTCATAAAACCGACAAGTTGGGCTAACAGTGCCAGATCAATGAAAATTAACACGCTCATCATCAATGTCGAGCAGTGGCTTTAATGAATTAATCAGTAAATTATATTAAACCGTGCAGTTCTTACATAAGAACTAAACAATTAATCTCATACATTAAGTTCATTTGACACAGAAATATTTATATGAAATTTGTTAAACGTTCAGTTATTAATAGAACAAAACTTTTGGAAAAAAATAAATATTTAGATTTTTTTCCAATTAAAATGTTTTACATAATAAATTTTTAAGTTTTAATAGCATTTTTTTCTATAACTTATTATTTTGCCTTTTTTAATATGGTAAAATATGAAATTTATCAATAGATAACTGCTGTTCATAAGACAAAGGAATATTTATTGAATAATTAAGTCGAGTTTGCTAATAAATTGTCACCTAAAATTATTACATCAAAAATAAGTGAACTGTTTCGTTATAAGAAAAAAAATGTGTTCAGAAATATCAAATAGGTTGCATTGGTATACTGTTCTAATTCGATTTTGTCTGATAAGTATATAAATTTGTGCCAAATTAATTTAATATTGTATAATAAAGAAAATTGCTGCTCTATCTAATTGGAATGTTCATATGATTATAATGTTCACTGAAAAAAAAATGTCCTTCCTTGTCAAACATACACCTGTATTCAATTGATTTGTATTTTTTTTTTTAAAAAATTAAATATTATGGAGAAATATTGTTTCTTTCCATATACAGACTCATTCAAAATCTCTTCATCAAAATATGAACACATCGATTGTTTGTTTATATAATTAGAACACTGAATTGACGTAAAAATATCTCCTGAATTGAACAATAAAAAACATGATTATTTTTTTGTTATGTCAAAAACTCAAGGAAATCAAAGTGAGGAACTTTTAGAACTGGCCTATCTATTGAAATAAAATAAAACGCGAGTATTGACTTGACGTATAATAATTGCCCGTAAACTTATTCGTGAAGGAAAACAATAAAAAAACAATAAGGGCCCTTATAAATTATTGTTTGTTGTTAGTTTTTTTTAATTTAAGAGTAAATACATATTAGGTATCTTAACTCAGGATGTACTTGTGTTATGTTCGACTGGATACATGGCAAATATTTTATATTAATCCTTAAAATCTCACTTACATTATGCACGTTCTGTCCTTTATGTCATACTAAAACTAAAAATAAAATAAAAACACGATATTTGTCATTTGTCTAATAATAATATTTGGTTTAAATAAATAATAAAAAAAAAAAAAAATCAGAGAAAAGTTAAAAAATTATTGATATTAGCAGTTCATTAAGGATGAAAATTTAAAAGACTAAATCCAAAATTAAAGCTAAACAAAAAAACCAAAATTTAATGATAACATTACATTTGAAAATTAAAAGAAAAAAAGGCAATCGCTAAGTGACAAATAAATATAAATTGACAAAACAAACAAATAAATCAAATAAAATCACCTAGGTTTGATTTTTTAAGGTGCCATGCTAGTACAGGTTATACAGCACCTTGGCCAGCAAGGTGGTAAATTTTTAAATTAATTAATTATATATAAATCATTAATAAATCATTTTAAAAAAATAGCCATTATTTAATTTAATCTATTAAGTTAGGTTTGAACTGCTGTGTAGATAAGAGGTATATGACAAAAAGATAAAAAACACATGTTTGTTTTAACCTGCGTAAGCCAATATTTTTAGTGAAACCGATATAATTAATTCTTTTAATACAATTACAATTGTAATTGTATTAAAAAAAAACAGATCAATTAACAAAGAAAATTATGATTTTTTTTTAAAAAAAAAAAGGTATGTATATGATTTGAAGAGACTACAGGTAAATAAGACGATTGGAGACCACGTGGAACGGGCAGGTTATTACAACGTAAACAACCATCTTTTTAGTATCTTCTTATTAATAAACTTTTTATATTTTTCAAAACATCTTTGAACAACCAATTGGAATTAAAACCATATTGCAGAATATTAATTTTGAATAGGTGGATTAACAAGAGGCTGAGAAATATAAGAGTACAGGTTAGGTATATAAAACCAACATTGCTCATTTCAATTCGAAATTTTTACTTTTTGCAATTTATCTTAACAGTATTTTTACGATAATAAAACTGTTATTTTCATTAATTTAATTAAGTAAACATTATTATTCGTAAATGTATTGTGATAATGTGTTATAAGAAAATTTAATGTTTTTGGATTTTTTTTTTTTCCAAGGTTATACTCGACAAAAAAAAGGTTTTAATAATTGTAAATAATCGTTATTTTACATTTTAATTATGTTAAGCGTATTAAATACTGTAAGTTAAACTCAATAATTAGTATAGAGGGAAAAAAATGATACGAGATCTAATGGAATTAATAAATATGTATGTTTAATAAAATATCAGTCTAGTATTATTCGCAAGAACAAAAAATACACCGCCAATATACGACTTAATGAAATACCAATCCCATCTGATATAAAGCTGTATAAGGTTATATAATAAGGTTATATTTATCAGAATACCTGTCAGGTTATATTATTTATACGATGTAATGGTGTCCGTCAAAATTATGTTTAAACGGCTTAGATAGATGCAATTTGGGTTAAAGTTTGAAACAAAACCAGGCTTATTTAATATTATTAACAATTACAATAACTTCATACGTCGATTGATGTTAAAACAAAGCAAGGTTATCTAGTATTAATAACGATTGTAATAACTTTATACGTAGATTTATGTTCGTAAAATAGAGTTATCTAGTATTAATAACGATTGTAATAACTTTATACGTAGATTGATTATCGACACAGCAAGGTTATCTAGTATTAATAACGATTGTAATAACTTCACACGTCGATTGATGTTCAACAAAACAGGCTTATCTAGTATCACTAACAGTTATAATAACTTTAGGACGTAGATTGATGTTTAAAAATCTTTTACAAATTACTGTTGGAGTAAGGTTATAAAAATCGAGGAAACAGAATTAAGAAAGCTCTTGAAACTGGTGACTAATTTAAGATCTGACGATGGAATACAATTCGGAAAAAAAAAATTGTTTCACATCGATAACTAAAGGTAATTTTGAATGTGCACCTGCTGAAGAGTTATCAAGTGTTATCGATAACAAGTCACCCTAGCTCAGACTAAACTTTAACTTGATGCAACCTTTACTAAATATGTAATCGTTATATATATAAAGACAACACGAATATTTTAAAAACTAAAGTAAAATAATAAATCGTACCTATGCAAGGTCGTAGTTCGTTGAGCATACGCCATTTGAGAGTGTGAAGGCATAGCCGTGGAAGTATGATCCAAATGCACGATTGCCTCCATAAAGCGATGAAGTCGACTTGATAAATGAGCAATCCGCTCTTGCGATCATATCAACCTGACGGATCGAAATGATAACAAGTAAAAATAAAAACAGCAAATAAGATTTAAAAACAAATTTTTGATTTCTTCTTTTCTTTTGTTTACCAGTTGGTTTTTTTTTTGTTTTCTTTATGATTTACCACTCCGCACTTTTATATCACTGTTTCGGTTGTTATTTGTTTATATTTACATTTGAAATCTGTCGTTTCATTCATTACACGCACTGGAGATACGACGTAAAGTTAAGAAAACAGACATTTTAAAAGGTTAACGATAAAAATGTCGATGTCCTACGACCGTTCGGATTTATTAATAAAAATGAAACTGGGCGTTTTACCGACACGAGAATGTACAGGTAAGTGGACTGGATGTCTGGCGACGGATAGCCATTCTTCTACGACTTGTAGCCAGTTTCAAAATGGCTTGGCTCGAGGAAAAGTCTAGTGAACGAGCGACGTGATACCATTATCTGTAGGCAACGGCCATATTTACAACATTGCATTATTAATATCTTATCTTTACAACGCTAAATTTACAATTAACATTAATTAACTTGTTTGTTAAAACTTTCTTTTAAAATAACTCGACAATAATATATAACACCGATTTGAATCTTAAAACCGTCTGTTTAAAAGTTCGATTCCAAGACGGGGATTCTATTTTGCTGGATAATCGTCTATTCTATTATTTAAAATTTAACATTCGTTAGCTAATATCATGATAAAACAAATCCGGATAAAAACCGCACTTTTACAAATAAAAAAAATAATACGGTATTTACATTATTGTTATCGACTGACGAAGCCACATGAAACTTCCGTTTAGGTTATAACGTCAAAAGAAAACAAACGGTCGAGATTATTCCGTTTGAAAACGTCCGCCGAACAGCCGAACTAAAGTCCACAGCTCTTCTTGCTCGTACCAAGATGTTTCGCCCTCTCGACGTTATTATTCGAACAAGTCCGTCCGGTTTCACTGGTGGAGAAATCGAAAAAAAAAAAATCCTTCACGGTGACGAAGAATTTTTTATTTTTAAAAACGACCGCGCTTATTTCACTGTTTATTTTTAAAAATTACCGGTCGACGAGAGGGGCGGAAATCGTTCACTCGGGGATTTTTTTTTGTCGTCATCTAAGCGAAAATTATTATTTTGTTTTCGAGCGCGCGGTCGAAAATAAAAAAAAAGACGAGAATGTTTGTGCGTAGTCGGCCGGACCGGTGGAGGGTCGCTAGTCGATATAGTGTTTTAAGAGGGGACGTAGTCACGGTGTGGGGGGTCCGGGGGGAGGGATAAAACACCCCCACTCCCTAGAGAAGTACCCGGAGAGAGGGAACCCACGATCCTTCTTAGGCGGCTAACACGGCCCCCGTTCCGTACTTCGATACGTTCACCCTCGCTCGCGATACGTCGAAACTCCACTACTACGTTTCGACTTTTAAAGCGGAGTGTAAATCGACAGCGGGTATCGATAGAGAAGCGTGGTGCGGAGGAGTACGCCGACAGCGCCTCACTTGAAGCCGGGGCCGCAAAGCGTTGCAGTATCGCATTCGCAGCCCGTTCTGTCTCTTCTCGCGATCCTCTGCCACGGCCCAACTACCGACAACCCTTACCTAAAATTATATCTGTGAGAAAGTAAATATTTTACATTTATCCGTCGTACCGTTCAATCGCCATTCAGAATAAATAGTGTTGCAGTCAACATACGTTGAAAACATTCATGGTAAATACACCAATTTTAATTCGCCTTTTATATTATGTATAAATTACATATCAATAATACTTTGCAGACTTTTATTTGGACTTATTTATTTGAAAAAATAATAGGGAAGGAAAAGCCGTGTATTTTACAAGCGAGAAACACGGAGGAAATGTATTACGATAATAATTATTCCTTCGTTAACTCATTATTTTGGTGTTTCTGTACAAGTCGGTTGAGTCCATGTTTTTTATTTTTTTTTTATTTTAATTTAAAGCGATGTTTCTCTGTTTAAAATATTAAAATACATGGGTTTCTTAAATCAGTAAATAGAAAGAGTATTGTCTGGGTCAATAGCGCGGCATCCAGCGAGCATTACCCCTTGTCGGCTTTCTACCGTAAATTCTAAATCTTTCTCCTAGAGTTTTTAAGCAAGGAAACATCCTTTTTTACATATTGTTTAACGATATATTATAACTAAAATGGATTACTTATTTCTTTATTTCCCTTTTTTGTTTAGGTGTAATCCTTAAAATTTGGACCATTTTTATCTTCGTGGACATCGCTTGAGACAAAGGAATAAAAAGGAGTCCAAAAAAAAAAAAAAAAAAAACAATCGTCGAATAATATTCTAATAAAAAGACTGTTTGAAATCGGCTGTAAAACTACGATAAAATCCACCGAAAGAGGAGAAAAACGTGCGATTAAATTGCCTTCGTCCGTTCGACTCACTGTGATTAAATTTCCTTTCAAAAATAGCTTCGTTTATACTTGTTTTGTTTAAATTTTTTAAGTTACACATCTTCGACAATATACCGCGGTTGATTTTTCTCTACCTGTACTTGAACAGAAGGTACCTGCTGAGACACGTGTTGCGGCCCTACTTCATCCACCTGTTCGGCCGCTGTCCGCGCGGCTTCCGCAGCTCCTACAAAATAATCGGGCCCGTCTTTTTCTTCGCTCTCACTTCTCTGATCGTGTTGACTTGCTAAACGAGAACGATGGGTAAACTCAAGAACAAAGCTATCGCCGTCCTTACTCGCATCACGAAATTTTTCAAATTCAGGTACCTGCACGTACCTAAATGTACCAATAGGAAGATGTCGTTTCCTACGAAGACCGACGGCCTAGCCTATAAAAAATTACAATAGACAAAACGACCTCGCCGAGGAATCGCCGTATCTTCGATACCTGTCGTTTCGCAATAACAGGTAAAGTGTAATTTAAAGACCGTGCGACTTTCTGTGCCTCGAAAAAATAGTAATAATCGCTCCACCTTTTTAAAATCGAATCGAAATAAATCGACGTCTACCGACTTTTATTTTTCGTGTGATTATTTCTCGTTTAGAACATGTCTATGTCATTTTTTTCAAACGCTAATATCGTTATGAGAGCACACAGATACGGATTCCTGCGTGACGGGTTCGAGACGGAACATGCGTGCCCCTTTCGCATCGAGCAGTTGCCGCGATCTAAGAGGAAGAAAAAGAAAACGTACTTGAAGTACAGATGTTGGAAGGTGGCGCCGTTCTTTCACTACCACTCCCACAACACCTGCCACAGATTAGAACACGAACAAGTCGTTTTTGATTTGACTACTATCTTCAAAAATATCAAAATTTAAACGTCAAAATATTATTCTTCACCCCCTTTTGGTTGTCATTATTATAATTTACTTAATCGTTCACAAATAAAATCCTGTACAAGAAAAAGAAAATCTCAAAATCGACTTGATAGTTCCGATCTCAAATGACATATACACCGAACAAATATGAACTCTCAAACTTGATAAAATTGAAATGTTTAAATTTGTACTTTTTCTTTCTTTTATTCGTTATTGAGTAGGGTGTAAAATTCACCGTTTGGTCATTAGACATTTAAAATAATTATTCTTTAAAATTTTATATTATGCTAACTTCTTCGGAAGACTGCAGGAACACTGAAATCCGAATTTACGGCTGACAGAGCTCTAAATTACGAGCCCTAGTCTTAATGTATTACCTAGTTAGCCTTCTGCCTAAAATAAATATTTTGGAAGTAGTGATTAACTCATTCGTACTTCGCGCTACGTTATAAATCGTTAACCGACCGTTTACAATTTACAAATGTCTATCTACACCTTTTCATAGTCGACTTAATACTACGATTTTAATTTAAGACTATAATGTATTGGTTTAGATTAGACGAGCCGAGATTGATGTAG
This sequence comes from Gerris buenoi, assembly GCA_001010745.2. Taxonomy (NCBI): domain Eukaryota; kingdom Metazoa; phylum Arthropoda; class Insecta; order Hemiptera; family Gerridae; genus Gerris; species Gerris buenoi. The sequence continues at coordinate 356,940 of KZ651311.1, read as the reverse complement.
GTATTGAGTATGGAGTTGATTTATAACTTGTCAACTAAAAACATTTACTACTTTTCCATGAGTTACCAAAACCGTTATGAAAACTGTTTCGGTTTCAAACCCAAAGTGTTGCCGTCAGTTGTTTCCAACTATAAACTCCTTGACTACCTACTTTTAGGTAAGTCAGGTTATAATATCTCTTCTCATCATACTTACTGCACATTTCTCAAATCAGTTTTCAATTCAATACCCGTTTCCATGCATTTTTTTTCAAAACGGTATCAATAAAAAAACCAAAAATTTGCTGTTGTGACCTTGAACCCAAAACTTTTTGAAATCGCCGTTTCCATATGGTTTTGAATACCAAAACCGTTTCCACGGGGTTTTGAATACCAAAACCATTTCCATGGGGGTTTGAGTACCAAAACCATTTCCATGGGGGTTTGAATACCAAAACCATTTCCATGCGGGGTTTGAATACCAAAACCATTTCCATGTGGGGTTTTGAATGTCACAACCGTTCCCTTAGGGGTTTGAGTACCAAAACCATTTACATGCGGGGTTTTGAATGTCACAACCGTTCTCATGGGGGGTTTGAGTACCAAAACCATTTCCATGGGGGTTTGAATACCAAAACCATTTCCATGCGGGGTTTGAATACCAAAACCATTTCCATGGGGGTTTGAATACCAAAACCATTTCCATGTGGGGTTTTGAATGTCACAACCGTTCCCTTAGGGGTTTGAGTACCGAAACCATTTCCATGGGGGTTTGAATACCAAAACCATTTACATGCGGGGTTTTGAATGCCACAACTGTTCCTATAGGGTCTTGAGTACCAAAACCATTTCTATAGGGTTTTGAGTACCAAAACCGTTCTCAACATGGTTTTGAAAACTCATGGAAACATAGTAATTTTTAAATAGAGCGGCAAAGGATGTGTACTTACTTATCTAGTTATAGCAGCGTATATATAGGAAACATATAGTCCAAGCAGTAGGTAGACGCTGGGTTATCCGTCAGGCACGTGCGTATAGACCTAACTCAAGTACCAACTATCTTCCTCACCATAAGGCAGATTATTGAATAGGCTTTAGAAAGTAACAAGGTGTTTTTAGATGTTTCATCAAGCTAAGAAATCATTTGACAAAATACTCTTGGAGGCTCTGTGGAAGGCCCTTAAAAGGAAAAATGTTCCAAAGATTCTGATTCTTCGTATGAAGACCATTTAATTACAAATTTACAGAAAATTATGTGCGAGCGTTAAACGTGCGCTGTGAATTTAAAACGAAATGTGGAGTCAGGCAGGGGGACATTTTGAGCTCTTTTCTATTATTATCCTCATGAATGTAGTGGATACATGATTCGCAGAAGGCAGCTGTTTTCCTGTTTCGACAGAAGTTTTTAGCCTGCGCCGACGACATTGTCTTGATTGTCAACTCTCAAAAGAAGCTTAAAATAATCTTAAACTTAAATTTATGGGACGGAGAACTGACAAGAATGGTATGAAGATCAGTTCGGATGAAACGAGTCATTAATAATATCTCTCATTAATAATATCTAATAGTAGTCATCATATCTAATAATAGTCATTAATAATATCTCTCGGGAAGAATATATAATGCACGTACGTTTAAAGGCTCCACACTACGCCGCTATATACAGGTGGCAAAGCCGCATTGGTGTAGCCGATGGTTGTACCTGGTACCTCCCTGTCCACATTAATGTTGGGCTTTTTTTTTGACATTCAGTCGCTTAAAAAATGATGTAGTCCTTTCGTGACTGTTTATTAACAGCGAAGAATAAATTCGCATACGGAGAATACTTGGATTTAGGGTGCATCTAAGCCTTCAAAGTAGAGCAAGATATGGTGCGAACGACTTAATGAATGATTTAATATTTGACCATATGGACTAATTGAATCCCGAATGATCTGGACGAGGTTTCAAAAAAATTCGGCTGAAAACGAGTGATTTTAAAGTTCTTCTGAATTTGATAACACCAAAAATCAAGAACAATCATATTAACACACAAAAATATACACTCATTCGAAGTACCTCGAAGCGTTCTTTATCATTCCGTAGATCCTCATATAAATTCCGGTACTCTCCATATTGTTCAGGTTTAAGATTTATATCATGAGCACAAGAACGTCTCCGCTTTACCAATTGTGTACCATGAATTTTCAAGTAACTATAATACAGTTGCCGGAGGTATGGACACTGTAAACGGTTGTACGCGGACTGGTGAATCAGCCGATCTTCGCAGTGTGAATATGCACTCGCTCGGTCTCGCGCGCAGTGTGAATACGCACTCGCTCGGTCTCGCGCGCAGTGTGGAAGCCGCCATGGGGGTGTATTATTGGAGCGAGTCCCCTCCTTTAAGTATATTGGCTCAGGCTCAATTATCAGAAAAGGTGGAAACATTAAATTGGAAATTAACGCAAGAGCATCGTCCGCTGGTAAACTATTCCAAGCCCTAAACAAAAAGTTTCTTTCTAAGCTGGAGGGTCCCTGAAAAAACCAAAATGTTAATTTACAAAAATATGTCCATACTTACCATAAGGATCAGTAAGCTAGGGTGTTACTCGCTTACTATTGCGGGTAGGTAATGTCAATTTTACAAATATGTACATTATTACATAACAGAGCGTGAGGGGAAATAAAATTCTACTGTATTACATACATTTAAAATGCATTGCTACACACATTTCCTGAAAAAAGGCAATTTTTTTGGTCAAATTTTAGTATTAAAGTGACAAATATCTAAATGTATATTTTTTTTTATAAGTTGTGAGTTTGTTCTGGTATAATTGTAAGTTAAAGTCTATCTTTCAGACTTGATTTATCTCAAAACAACTATGATCCTCGGAGGTTTTTCTTTTTTTTATATTGCTTTGTGATATTATGTTCCTAATGTTTGTATTGTATTTTATTTATTTATTGTTCGTAATGTGATAATTATTTAATTATAGTTGAGTTCGGATATGAGGCGACTTGTTAATTTAGAAGCAGGGTTTAGACCCCGCGGAGTAGGTATTTCTGTTATACTTAGCATTATTAATATTTTATTTATAGCTGAACTCGAGTTAGTTAGTTAAGTTTTTTACACGTAAGGTACAGGCTGTGCAGTATTTTATTTCAAGAATCATTTGAAGGAACATCTTTCTTCGAATAATTATTTTATATGCAGTTAACCCTGTAAAGTTTGATATATTTTTAACTTAGATTAGAAATTGCTTTATTTTTTTTTACAAATCGACGTACGGAATTCTTTCACATGGATGCAGGAATCGAAATTTGCAGATAAATTCAAACCTGTATTAGTACTTACCTTTTTACTTTTAATTTAAGCGTTTGACCTCGCAGTAAAAACCTTATCAGGTAGCATTTTAACTTGAATCCTAGGCTTAAATGTCAACCTGATTCTAACTTTATATTTATTTGATTCACAGTCAATCGTATACGATACGTCAAACTGCGGAACCCCTTTACTATGTTTGCGGAGCTCATGTTCTGCAAAAAAGCTAAATTCGTTTTTCTAAATTATTATAATTTTATTTGCTGTAGAACCTGGATATATGTGAAACTAGCTTGGCTCACTCGGAAGATATTAATTTCTGACCACTTAGTTTTATGTTTTGATTGTTTAGAACTTGTGCGAAATCTTTAAATACAACGAAAATATGGAAAATACATATATTTAAATATGGCGAAATGATATTGGTATTTGATTTAAATTGAAACCTGGAAATAATTCAAGTTTTTTAACTTTGATTTAGTTTTTAATTTACTGCTAAACGTGGAAGTTAGAAAACAGCCGGAAACTTGGCAGTTTCTTGACCTTGACGGTCGAACTTGGATGTCTGGGAGATATAATAGAGGCAGGGATTAATTCATGCAGAAATAGTTATTTATGTAACTAGGCAGCAAAATGGAATTTTGCTGACAAGTTTTTTAAGTTTTAGTTCCGAGCCAAAGGCGAGGATAGGCTAAACAAATTTACTACAGAGGCGAAGCCGAGTCAGGAAAATTACATGTTGACTGACAAGGCGAAGCCGAGGCAGGCAAATGTTAATTACCTGCTGAGGTGTAACCGAAGCAGGTAATCTTTAAACAGGTCAGAACTGTTTCCTTTGCTGTATAGTTACATACAATATTTTATCTACTAACGGCAGAAAAAATACACTTATTATTATATTCCCTTTTTAGTATATAAAAGATTTAAAGAAATTAAAGTTGTAAAACAACGAAAGTTTGAGTCATCAAGAAAACAAAACTAAGTCAAAACAATTCAGTGTTGCCACTTTTTTTTATGTGTTTGTAACTGTTTTTTATCTCAATTTTTAGCGATTTTTTAAAAAATAATCATTGTAAAACAGGAAAATTTGTTTATCACTATAATTATTTGTTATTTTTAAAAAAAAGATATAACTATTTAGCAGAATATTACGCTTAAATATATAAAAATAAGCAATTTGGGAGTGTTTATAACCTGCGATGAAGTAACCTTTTTGTAGTAAAATTTTCTTAAAATGAAACATCCTGTTTGTTATTTTGCTGACACTTTGAACTTTTGCTGACACTTTATTCAAAAGAATCAAGAAAAATGACATTTTGCAGACTGAAAACAGTACAACAATGCTTAATTTTGCTTTCGTGAGTAGATAAACATATTATCCGCAGCTTTTTCGACAAATCACACTCACAATGGTGTAATTTTTTTTTAGTTTCGCCGTTTAAAATAGGAAACCATATATATAACATCTGTAGATGTAGAGGTGTTATAAAAATACATACGTGTGTCGTCTTTTAAAAGTTTTTATATTTTTTTTTTTAAATTTGCTTTAAAAAGTAGGTTAGTCAATACAAAGCTACCTGCTGGGGTTTTAGTTGAGATTAATTTATTGTGCAAGTGGATGTATCACTTCAAGTTTGTGAGTAGACATAAGCTGTTAACAACGTCTGATAACGTAAAGGCAGGTGCCAAGACACCACATGTAGGCAGTTAGTGATAGTGATAAGTAATAACCAACCTACTAATGCACTGAAAAATATCGGCAATATTTCTATGTGTATCATTCGGAATTATACTTAATTTAATTATTTAAAACTAGCTGAACACCCGTGCCTCGCTACGGGGTGTTTTATTTTCAATTTAATGGATTTATAAACTACTATCAAGAAACTTTTAAATTACTTTACAAAGCGAGAATATCTAGATTCTATCCCTCCCCTTATTTCTATAATTTGCTAATATCCAAAATTAGTAATTGATTCCGACTACTGAAGAAAAATTCTTAAAATTTTTAAAATGGAAATGCAGTGGTATTTTCCTCTCCCTCTCCCCGTGTCATTGCACATCCCTTGGTTTAAATTGGAATTATCTTTTATTAATATACATGCTTACATCCAAAATAAGAGCTCATTCTCAAGTATTAACTTCCTAAATTTAGAAGATCGGTCTGGGCTCAATTCCCTCTTTTCTTACTCTGTCCTAATGTTCCCCTTAGGGATAAAATTTTATAAAATCTCTATTGGCAGTTATCAATATAATTTAGAAATTGTTTTACTACGTATACACTTGTAGATTTTATTTTAGCATTTTAAAGAAGTGGTCACGATAAAGTTAGTAAAGGTTTAGGCACGGTAAGGCGTGATTTATTAACTATTGTCTTAATATGTATTAAAAAATAAATCTTAATATTTTTTGACAGCGATTGAAAAGTTATTTCTTTAATAGTTCTTGCTTCAAAAATTTCACAAAACATAAAATATTATCAGTAGTTTCTTCTGCACTTTTGGTTAAACACCTTTTTTTTATAAAAACTACTAGCGGCCCTGTAATGGATAAACCATGCATTATTACCGGCCCAAGGGCTGAAATATGTAACATTACCGGCCGCTCAGGACAGCAATGTTTACAAGTGGAGGGCGGTAAAATGAAGAACTCACTACGCTCGTTCAAGTTCAATAATTACAACATTATACTAAACCGTTTATTTGAAACACAGAATGGCCGATGAAGTGCCAAAATATTTCTGTCAGTGTGCACATTCCATTTAAGATTTACCTGCAACGTTTTTTGGGGTTTCGTTGGTAAAACCAAAAAAAAGAAACCCTTATAGTATCGTTCCTGTGTCCGTCTGTCACTCTGTACGGTTCCAATAACTTTTGAACCAAAAGAGATAAAAGCGTGAAACTTACCAGTATTAAAGATCGTTTTGACGCGCACACAGGAAAAATATAGAGAACTCAAAATAATCAGCTGTTCAAATTCAAAATGGCGGATAATTCACATCGCGAGAAAAAAATATTTTTTTTAAATTTTGAGT
>KZ651311.1:308166-318303 GCA_001010745.2 Gerris buenoi | reverse complement strand
CTAATTTCTATTGAGTTTACTATGTCGAAAGTTAAACATGGTGTCAGAAGTAAAACTGGTAGGCGTAAGAAGCAAGACGACGACCGCGACGTCGACACTGAAGATGTCAGTCCAGAAAGAGGACACATCATTAAGGTAAACCCTCCACCCCAACTAGACTTTGATAAACCCGAATCTTGGGATGCTTGGGTAGCTAGGTGGGAACGATATAGAAGAATAAGTGGATTACAAAAGAAAGGAGAGGGTGAGCAAGTAGACATGTTACTTTATTGTTTAGGTGAGCAGGCGGAAGATATATTTAGAATGTTTGAAATTTCAGAAGATATTGACAATTTTTACGACGTTGTAGTTAATAAATTTCAAAACTATTTTTCTCCACGAATCAATATAATATACGAAAGAGCGAAATTTAATCGGAGAATTCAGGCCGTAGATGAAACTGTCGATGCATTCGTGACTGATTTAGATAAAATGTCTAGATATTGTAATTTTAAAAATTTAAGGGACGAACTAATTAGAGATAGAATTGTTGTAGGGGTAAAAGATTCAAAACTAAGTGAGAAACTTCAGTTAGATCCTGAACTGACTAAAGATAAAGCGATACAGATGGCCAAACAGAGTGAAGTGATTAAAAAGCAGCAAACGGTGGTTCGCCAGGAATACGCGTTAAGAGTGGGGGACCATGATGTGTCGGTAGTATCAAACACCTTTGGGCAAGACAAAAGGAAAATGATAAGAAAAGAAAACATCTGATGTCCAGCAAAAGGGTCCCAGTGCCGCAAATGAAAGGATATGGATCACTTGGCAAGAAAATGTACGTCGAGATATGTAAAACATCTAGAGAAATGGAAGGAGGAAAGTGGGGATAGCGAGTCTGAAGTAGGAAGCTTTGTGGTGAGTGAAATTCAATCAAGGAGACGAAAATAACCCGTGGAAAGTGTGCCCAAAGGTAAAAGGGATTAAAGTAAATTTTAAAATAGTTACAGGAGCCAATGTCTCGGAAGTACCAGAACGGTTAGCACAGAGATTGAAAGAGAGTATTGAGCCCACAAATATAAAACTGTTTGGATCAGGAAAAGATGAGATCAAAGTTAAAGGGGTGGTAAAGATAGATTTGCACTGGAAAGGTATTCGATATGAACAAGAATTGTACATAGCCGAAGTCAAGGAGCCACTCTTAGGGATGCCTGCCCTTACAGCTCTAAAACTAGTGAACGTGGTGATTTCGGTTCAAGCTAAGAAAGAAAGAGGAATCGTTAAAGCAGAATTTCCGGAGTTGTTTCAAGGACTAGGAAAGATGAAATGTAAATTTAGAATTGAGTTGACTGAAAGAGCGACGCCATTTGCCATTGCGACGTCTACACCGTGCCGTTGCTTTAAGGGACCAAGTAAAACTTATTATGTAGCCAATAAACTGACTGTTGTTTTAGATGTGGTTATGCCCAACTCAGCGGTGCAATTTGTAGGGTTGTGGTATAGTTTACCCATAACAACCAGATCTGTAAAACTGTATTCTTAAGGCGCCACTCCATTTATCGATTGTAAACTGAAAAGGTAGGTCAGGAGAATAAAACACAGAGACAAAACTTTAATTACAAACAAACGGACTTTTGGAAAATGGAGAAACCAAAAGGAGTGTGAAAAGGATAGAAAGGAAGGTGAGTACGCCACCAAACACCACAAGGGAAGGCCTTTTGAGGACCCAGAAGAAATTAAAGACACAGATGGCTTGTTATCAATTGTGTGTACTTGAGGCCAACTTTATGTACAAGAAAATTAAAAGTTATTCTTTGCCCAGTACATAAGTGTGACACGGAAAGCATAACATCTGTATTTGAATTTAAATGATAAATAACCTGAACTGAACCAAAATAATATGTAATCGTAAACGCTAAAGGTTCTATGGACAAGATTAACAATAGTTGTCCAAGAGGATGTATATAGGTTGAAGAAACTTTAAGTGAATAGTAAATTATATTTATAATACTCTCCGTAAAAATAATTTAAAAGAGAAATTACATAAAATATAATAATTTAGGATCCTGGGGCCCCTTACAATAGTCTCCTTTCTGACAGTCTTCTGCCAGACCTAACAATACTACTGGGCTCACATGTATCATAAATTAAAATAAAAGAACAAAGAAAAGAAAAACAGAAGGAGAATAACAGCAAACTTCTACTGTTATTCCCGAGAGGTGGTGATGGTATGGTGTAGGGTTAAGGGAAGAGAGTTCGTTTAGAGGTAGGTACGTAGTCCGAAGAGAAGAAGCTACCCAGGGCAGAACTTATGCCAGGGTTTCGATCTAGTACCACAGCCAGAATATTTGGACGCTGATCACGATACCTGATAACTCCAAAGTACTTGTAACTAAATTTAGTTGCAAGGTGCAGATCGCAGCCTAACGACACCTGTACCGGTTGCGTGACTTGAGCCTAGGCAATTCTCCAGCTGGTCGTGGGCGTGTATATAACTACGGATACCAGGCAAGCGCTCCTACCACTTTTTGGATCGCACTAATCCACCCTAAATGGTCCGGTACCCTTAATCCAATTAAATGATGTTATAAATACTTAAAACTTTGGCGAAGCCTAAAACTAACACATGGCACTTATCGAAGCCAACCTATCACCTGTAACCTTCTTACCCTTCAAGGACAAAAAAAACAAAAACAAAAAGAGCAACCCTGCCAAACAAAAAAACAACTCTGCCAAAATGGCGCCGAATTCAAATTATAACCATTCAAACATAAAATTAAAATAATAATTGTTCAGTTTGAAGAATAAACATAAATAATTGCTACAAACTGGAACTTGCCGAGATGATTAAAGATGGGGTGATAACCCCTATAGAAGAACCTACAGAATGGTGCTCGCCGATCACGATAGTTCCCAAGGCAAACGGAAAGTTGCGCCTTTGTGTGGATTTTACAAAATTAAACCAAATGTTAAGAGACATTACATGTTGCCGACTGTGGAGGGGTCGTACCATAAGATTGGAGAGGCAAAGTATTTTTCAAAATTAGATGCAAGCAAGGAATATTGGCAAGTCCCGATAGAGGAAAAATCAAAAACATTAACCACTTCTATAACACCGTTCGGGAGATTTATTTTTAACTGGTTACCATTTGGAATCTCCTCTGCGCCTGAGTTCTATCAAAGAGTGGTAGCACAGGTTATAGAAAAGTTAGAGGGAGTGTGAAATCACATGGATGATTTATTGTTTTCAGGAAAAACTTGACAGAAACACGATGGAAGATTGAGGAGAGTCCTGCTTCGATTGCAAGAAGCGGGTGTAACTTTAAATCCAGAAAAATGTGAATTTGGGAGTGCGGAAGGGATAAGAGCAGATCCAAGCAAAATAATAACCATTCAAGAATTTAAAGAACCAGAGAATGTCAGTAAAGTGAGACGCTTCTTAGGGATGGTTAACTATCTCCTAAAGTGTCTGCCAAATATTACGCATTTAACAAAACCTTTAAGGGACTTGATTGTGAAGAAAAATTATTGGGTCTGGGGTGCAGCTCAAAAGAAAGAGTTCATGGAGATCAAACAGAAAATGTCCAAAACTCCGGTATTGGCTCATTACAATCCAAATGCACTAACGCGTCTAAGTTCTGATAGCTCTGGGTATAGATTAGGAGCAATGCTGGAACAAAAAGAGACACTCAGAAATTTGGAGACCGATAGGATATGACTCACGAACACTTACAGATGCAGAAAGAAAATGGGCCCAGATCGAAAAGGAGGCGTTAGCACTGACGTGGGTATGTCGACGATTTGACTTATGGATAAAAGGGACATCAATTGAGATTCAAACGGATCATAAACTATTGGTGTGGTGGCTTTCTTAGGACAAAAACATCTAAGTGAGCTAACACCCAGAATACAAAGAATGAGATTGTTACTAATGCCATATAGCTATAAAATTTCCTATATTCCAGGGAAAGAACTTACCGTTGCTGATGCTCTCTCAAGAGCCCCACTTTTTTTTTTTAATTTTCTTTTCCGGGGGGCTTTTACACCCGAAGACTCAGGCCACTTAGGTGGGCCCAACGAACAAGCCCGGGTTAGGAACCGAAATCTTCACATTTGTGTGAAGATGTGGTCGGTAACTATGACTCCCCTCCCGGAGTGTCATCAGTCATCATCATGGTTTCCAGGCCGAAACCTGGTGGTGCCACTCTTTCGAGGAGCTTCCCATTTATTTAAACAATGCTGGGTTGACATTGAGCGGGGGCCCGGTCCGGGAATCGAACCCAGAGCTGAGGTCAGAAGCGTTCACCTATCCATCTATTGACCCTGCTCGAGGCTGCTTAACTTGCGTTATCACACGGCAAGCGTTAGAGGAAAAATGTTAGAAATCCTACACGAAGGTCATCTAGGGAGTGCCAAGCGTTTGAGAAGGGCAGGAATTCCGGTGAGGTGGCCTGACATGAAGAAAGATGTTGAACATTTTTGTTACAACTGTCACGTGTGTAGAGAGGAAAAAAGGAATCCGATAGAACCACTGATTCCGAGTGAGTTACCCGGAGGGCCATGGGAAAAGGTGGGGGCAGACATTTTCACGGTAGATAGGAAGAACAATTTATGTATACAGGATTACTTTACCCGGTACCCAGAGTTATTATCATTATCACTGGAGAGAATGACTTCTGGGCATATAATAAATAAGGTTAAGGGTGTTTTCGCAAGATTTGGGATACCATTATTATTTCGATGCGACCAGGGAACGGCTTTTGTAAGCACAGAATTTAGAAAATTTGCGGATGATTACGGGTTTAAAATTATCACTAGAAGCCCAAGGTATCCCAAGAGCAACGGGTTTGCCGAGAGTGGAGTAAAAACATTAAAGAATATCCTGAAAAAGAATAAGGAAGGTGTGTACCAGCGTATCGAAGTTCACCATTGGAAAATGGTTATAGTCCTGCGGAACTTTTAATGGGACGGTGCATTCGAACAAAAGTGCCAACGCTTCGACAAAGTCTTGTTCCTCGACGGCCAGATTGGAAAGAGGTAGGAGAGAAAGAAAACAATAATCGGTGACGGACACAAATATATTATAAAACTCGGCATGGAGCTAGGCAACTGCAGGAATTGGTTGTGGGAGAGAAGATATGGGTGAAAGATATGAAGAAGTACGCTACAGTACGCCACGAACCTATTGGGTGAGAACTCAGGACGGAGCAGAGCTGCAGAGGAATCGCCATCATCTGATTTCTTCGCAGCCAAATCTCATGAAGAGAAAGGGAGATGTGTAGGATATGACAATCTGTCATTTTGGTATTTGTTTATAATGTTGGATTGAGTTAAACAGTTAATTTATTTCTTCTTCTTTTATCCATTACGTTTTCCAGAACTTGATTAGGTAATAATTTAACTGTCTTCAACAATTATTTATTTTGGAAAAATGCGTAGGCTCAATAACAGGAGTCGGTCACGTGGCCTTATGAGAAAGAGACGCTCACGTGTCCTTGATTTGACGCTCTCGTCAACNTTGATTTACCGTTTGGTTGCCAAGTCTCAGAGGAGTGTTGCTGGTGATAACAGCGTAACGAGCTCACCAATATATCTGATACTATCACCACCTTGTGAATCCATTCACCAACTTGGAAGCTTAACCTTAGGGTGGGAGGGGGGCACGTTGACGACCGATGAAGGCACGTTCACGTGGACCCAAGGAAGACACGCTCACGTGGACCCGAGTAAAGGCCGGGTCACGCACCTGTCCACACCGTGCCGAGCACGCACCGTATGACGTCCAACACACGTCAATGTGTTCGACAACGCTCGGTGTTCGAATTAGGGAATATTAGGCGTAGTCCCCACTTGTCCACACCGACACCGCACCGTGCAAGCAACGCATCCACACCGACACTTGTATTACTTTAGTTTACTTTTTGACGAACACGGTGCGTTCTTCCTTTTAAATACATACTTTATTTACATCTCTTACATCTTCAACTTTCTTTGTTACAACTACTCTATTTTAATGTTTAGAACTTTATTAATTGCATTACAAAACTTTATATATTTATTTTACTTTTCTACTCAAAATGGAGATCGAAAAATTAATTGAATTAATTAGAAAACTCCCAGTTTTGTGTGATCAGTCGAGTGAAAAGTATAGAAATGCAGATAATAAACGTTTTTGGAAGGTAATTGCTAGTTGTTTGATTGTTGACATCGGCATTATAAAATATTTGTAAAACTTGGTTTTATCGTCAGATGAGGCAGCAGCGAGCAAAACTCGCCTTCATCCGATCACCGATCTATTCTACCAACGGCTGTGAACCCACATTCTTCTCCGACCTCTGCGTCGAATTCTTCTACAATTATCATTTTCTTCCTCTAAGGCAAGTGCTACCATCCCTAATGCACTAAGTGTTAAACTTTTTAACATTTTGTCTCAATGAGGAAACTGCGTGAGCAAAAAAAAAAAAAAAAAAAAAAAATGCTAACATTTCGTTGAGATCATTGGTGCGGACGCGGTGTGGACATGTGTGACCTCCCTTCACGTCACCGTATAACGTCAACGTCCAACACACGGCCGTGTGTTTGACGTCATACGGTGCGTGCACGGTGCGGACAGGTGTGGCCCGGCCTTTTTAAAGTTGGCACTGGGAGCCTGGGAGCCAGCGTGGTTCGTGTGGGTAAGGGGCGTAAAGAAAGTGGATTAAACAGAAGGGATTGGGCATAATTAGGTTCACCTTTAGAGTTTTAAATTAGTTTTAAAAATTCAAGCGATTCAAGTGAGGTCCTAAACCTTGTAGAAAACATTATATGTTTCTCAGCTATTTCACGTTACCTCATTTGATACTTTAGCGCCCTCACAACCTTCCTAACCACCATAGTTAAGATGGCTTATCAGTTATTTGATATAATATAATAACTCTCATATAAAATTTTCTTAAATATAGTGGCTCAAATCAATGATAGTCAGTAATAATCACAGTTTTTAAGTTCTTCTCCTTCCAGAGAACACTAAGAAAATCTCAGTAAGTAAACCACACAACTCGTGTGTGCTCTATTCACTAAAACCACCACACCAACAGATAAATAAGCGCCTCGTTGAGAAGAAGCAATCTTAGTTGTTTAGTATACATAATGGTATAATAACGGCTGCGACTAAAAGTGGTTTCGCCCTCTTGCTTAAACACTATACACGTTTTTCCTTGATTTAGGTAATTAACTGATCCATTATTCTCTAAGTTTTATTCACCATGAGAAAGTTTAATGACAAACATTCGTGTTCGTCCACAAATACCTAATGTTAGCAATCAAACACAAATATCGCCATTTCCACTTAAACTAAATATCCCGGTGATTGCATAATCGAGCAAAACTCAGGAAAACTCCCGGAGGATCCGGGAAAATTAACTTTTTAAGTTTCTATACAAAGTACAAAAAAAACCTTATATAACGGCTCTGTCTGTCTGTCTGTTGCTTGTTTCAATTCATAAACTACTATAGCTAGGAACATGAAATTCGGCAAACAGGTGCATTTCGGCATTTGTGACAACTGGACCCTTTTTCGATTTTTCTCACTTAATATATTCAAGAATTCAAGATGGCGGCCAATATGGCGGGTGACTAAAAAAAATGTTTTTAGTCACCATGACATGCTATACATCAATTAAAAGGTCTTAAAGTGTAGAAAAAGAATATGAAACTATTAAAATTTCACACTTAATATTTTCAAGATGGCGGCCAATATGGTGGACGACTAAAAATATTTTTAGTCACCATGACATGCTATACATCAATTAAAAGGTCTTAAAGTGTAAAAAAAGAATATGAAACTATTAAAATTTCACACTTAATATTTTCAAGAGGGCGGACAATATAGCTGGCGACAAAAGAAAATTTAGTAATTTTAACTTCATCGTACAGAAACCGGCGATTATCGTCTCACGTACTTACGTGAAGCGCGCCTTACTTGTTTTAACTTATAAACTAGTACTACTTTTACATTATTTATACTTTTTTAATGATATGAATTGTCATATCAAAAGTTATTTTATTCATAAAATTTTTACTCGAATAAATAATTATTAGTTAGATGTTGAAGTTGTAAGACTATTTATAATTAATCTAATAATGTATATTAATTAAGTAAAGATAAAATTAACACGTACATGAGGTTCAGAATATATGAGATGCTGATGCTGAACTAGTTGAATCCAGTAGAGGAAAAACGGGGGTGTTAGACCTCTAGGAGTTAACCTGTACCCGAGGTTCCCTTGGTTAGCACGTGGATAGACCTTCAACTCTCCCAAAGACTTACTGTACTTTAATGTAACCAAAATACTATCTTCCAATTCATCTCTGAAATTATTTAAAAATAACATTTAATAAACACATATTAAATTAATGTTTAATAAAAATGGGAGGACGGATCCACCACATTACATTCATTTATAGGTTATATAGATTATATGAAATACTAGCTGGATTACGAAAATAGATAGCCGTGGGTCTTTTGAGACTATAATGCAGGTTTAGTAGGTCCCATAATTATTTAAAGCACCATCTGCATTGTGTATTCAATCAATTTTCAATGGATTATGTGTCCATTTTGTAAATGGTGAAATTTGGGTAATAGCTAGAATGGTTAAATTTGGTTTATAAACAAACATCCTCAGGCAAAGAACTCTAAAAGAAGAATTTAGACGTTATACCTTTTATTATTTTTTAAAAAAAATTTTATTAATTAAATAATGTGACCCCAAATGTGACAAACAAGTTTTGGGTGAAACTCCGTCTTAAACAAAACAAAGCGTCGCAAGATATTGGCATCCTAATCATCATCCTTCCGGAGATTGTTTAGTATTTTTATTTTATTAAAGAATTGCAGATCTTATGGAAAAAAAAATTCCTATAATAATATAACCCAACAAAATTGCCACTCATAAAAAAAAAATACCATGGGACTGTCAAACTTCTTAATAAAAACTTACGCATTAAGACCCCCACATATTTGACTTGAAATTATTTGTTGTCAACAATACAATATAATGTCACTAAGGTATAAAACGTTGTCCAAACGGAAAAAAACGTGAGTTAAAAAAACTAGAGATAATCAAATTTATCCTGTGTTTGCTTCGAGTCCACACCCCTGAAGATGCTTCCAGTAGTGGAAGCGAAACGTCAGATTTCAACCCCTTCGTGTTGTAGATTTCACCGGAAACCCAAGCTGTTTATAAAGAAGTCATATCATGTTTCCTTTACCCCTCCTCTTCTACTGATCCTTCCTTCTCCTTCTCTATAAATAGCACTCCTATGTCCACTGTTTCTTCTATTCGAGATTTAGGTGTTCTATAGTCGATAACAAGCTTCATTTTTAGATTCTCATGTTTAAAATGTTATCGCTAAAGCCAATCGTCGTCCAATCAAAACTTGGTCTCATCTTATCTATTTCACGTGGTCTGTCATTAAATTGTCTTCTGTGTCTTTACAAAGCTCTGGTTCGTCCTTGTTTAGAGTATGCAGTACCTGTCTGGGATGTCTTAAATCTTGGTAGAGCGGCTGAAGTAGAACGTGTACAGAGAAGATTTATTAGAGCTGTGTACTGTAGATATCTGTATGGCAGATGTTTTTATAAATACGAATCTCTGTGCAGCAGATTTGGTCTAGAGTCTCTCACGGAAAGACGTAATGCTTTCCAGGCTCTATTTCTGGCAAAGGCTCTCGCTGGTTACTACAGATGCGAGGAGATGAGTCAAGTTGTTGTTCTTCCTGCTGGTAGACGTTCTGGTCGTGCCCTTTATATCCGTGATCTCACCCCTTTAAATCCTCTTGTCCGCTGTGTCATATCTAGTAGGTTAGGAATTGACATAAAAAGCATATTTTTTTCCTAAGCTTTAATAACAATGAAAAGCCTAATTTTCGTATTTTGGGGGCTCTGCCTCCCCCATCAAAAACTTATAAGGACATAAAAAAGCATATTTCTGTTTTTTTTTTCGTTTTATTAGTATATTACACCTACAATAATACATTGTTATAAGTAATAATGATGTTTCTGGTTCAAGTTGGCATGGTAGTCATGATGTGAGAAACTGTCCAGTGACAGCACTCACAATTAATAACATGCGTACAATATGCTAGCTATAATTTTAATTTAATTTAACAAATCTCGTG
>KZ651311.1:293219-303356 GCA_001010745.2 Gerris buenoi | reverse complement strand
GGAACGTTTAAATTTTAATTTAAATCAAATTATAATTACTATTTACAACGGGAGACTGACAGAGAAAAATAGACTTCAGCGCCGGGATTCGAACCACAGGCCTCCTATATTTATAGTTGTTATGTTTGCTTTGTACTTATCTTTGTTATTTATGCCTCATAAGAGTTCCACACTAGTTTTGCCGTTGAGGACTCTCGAAATATTGTATATAAATAAATCCGCTTAATGTAAATAAATATCACATAAAAACAGATGTTGGGAATAATAAGTTTACTTAATAAAAAAAGTACAAAAACGATACGTTTGATGTATAAGCTCAATATAATATAGAAGCCATGGAGAATTAATTAAATTTTATTATTTAATGAAAATGCCAAGTGCGTTGGGTATCCCTTGTTTCGCTCCTGTTCCTCCCCCACTACTCTCAGCCTTGAGACAGGTCATCACTGTTGCCACCAGCAGACAACTCGTCATCGATCCACCGATACGTAACTCACCGGCTATTCCTCGGTTGATAGCTTATCACTAGCCGGACGGTTTGTTTCTCACCATCGATCCACCCTTAACAGCTTACATTCTCACCAGCTACACTTCGACTCAACTACACCTGGCAGCTCATAACTCATCGGCTAAAATCATTTTCTCACGGTTTCAATCTTTCTTTATTTTGGACGCACTCCTCAAGATGGACCAAAACGGTCAGCCTCTGTCGAAATGAGATCCGAGGTATATAATGCTCAGGTAACAATCGACAACACCGTTTTTGTCGGTACCCGATTTTTAGATTCGGTACCCGAAGTTTGACCACACAAACTAATGTAATCGTGATGACATCTTATTATATTTCTTTAGAAACGTAGTAGGAATTATGTGCAGAAAATGAATAGTATAGATTTGTAAAGGTCAATAGAAATGCACAAGTGAGTGAGTCGAGGGCGTGTAGGGCTGGGAGATTTGTTTCCGGCTTCACTAGCCGAGCTCTACCTACGATCAAAGCAACTTTTATATCACAGCCTCCTCTAGTTTCCACCTGACAGCGGAAATAGACGGCGCGGCGGATCGATAGCTTGCTACGCCAAGTTTAAAGTTGACGCAAACCTTTACCTCGTCCTAATTAATAATTATTATTGTACAAAAAACAACGCATTTTTGTCGTTTATCTTTACATCTTCAAAAATTCGCCCTTTCGTCGCATCTTAGATCATGTCTTGCGGCCTATTGTAGCTAGAAATTTGAAATTTGGTCTACAAGTAAAACTTTTTTTTACCCAAAAATAGGAAACAAACGTCGAATTTCACTCAAATTTGCTTCGACCAGCGAGCAATTGCTAACATATCAGTTTTTTTTTTTTTACTTTTTGTAATTTAAAAGTATGGTGTCATTTTAAAGGTATTGAAGAGTAGATTATAAATTTCCAAAACAAAACCTCCAAAAAATTTCCCGCACCAACTACTCTATAAGGAAAGGTCTTAAAAATGAGAAAAAAAACATTAATATACAGCTCTGTTGGTCGATCATATTTCCCGGATTAAATATAAAAAAAAAAAAAAATCAAATTTTAGAAATGTTAGGTGCGCAACCATTGTGACTCAAAATTTTAACTGTTGTGTGAGGTAAAATTTGAAAGGTATTAAAGAGTACATCACAAATATATATCGCGTTTTCAAAAAACCGGCTGTTTTACCCTCACAAGAACCAAATAAGAGCCTAGCTAAAATGCTAAAGCACATCTTGCTCCTCCAAAGTGCAATTTTTTTTACATTATTTTTCAAAGAAAAAAAATATAAATAAAAAAAAGAGAATATGCATTTTTATGACGGAAGAAAGCTTTTTAGTAGAATTCTAGCAAATACTTGACATCATGTCCTTTAACCAAGAAGAATGGTTTCTTCTGCTTGCTTTGAGTCAAGCAAAACGACAATGAAACTGTGTGTGTTTAAGATCGCTTGAACATTGTTTCACAACCTGTGCTGGATTCCCCAGCACAGGTTGTGGATGCGCCAGCACTAAGGGGGGCGGCAGCGGCCGCGGGGTGTAAAAAAGTTCCTAGGAGCGGAAAATTGTTAAATCCGGCCCTGTTACAGCAGCACCTTTACATCGCCTGTCATTGCTTACATCATCTTCTAAACCCATCGACAGAGTACCCAGGCTCATTTAGACAGACTGGCCTTGCTTATCTGAAGGGGCTTTTCCAGCTGTCTTTATTTCGGTGATCTGATCTTCCTCCGCTGGCAAAAGTGCCCTAATTATAAATATTTAACTGCTCGAATTTGGAGGGAAGCCCAGTAAGATGATAAAAGTGTAATCCTTTATTTAGGCAGGTACCATTTTTCTTTATAAGTACTTTCATACAATTTTTTGTTTCTGTCTGGATAAATCCAGAAAATAAACAAATACTTCGCTAAGGTATCTAGCGAAGTAATAGTATTTATCAGTGCTGGTTTCCAGTTTCTCACCACATCAGCCCACTTCACTTCTTCCCTCCATTAGATAATTTACTTTTGTATTATTAGACCATTCTTATTGTTGTTTGCTCATTATTCATTGTTTTATACATATTTTTTTGAACAATGAGAAAGCAGAAAGCTTTTGATAAAATAAAAATAGAAGCTATAATATAAATGCTACAAAACAAAGAAGTGAGCACATATATAACTGATATTTTTAAAGCTTTATGTATAGGAGCTACTGCAAAATATTTTCCAAAAAATAACTCATAACAACAGCGTAACTCGGTTGATATCAAAATAAATAGAGGAGTTAGACGAGGAGATGCGCCTTCACCCAAATTCTTTATTACCACATACCAAGAAATAATGCTCTCAGCCGAATGGAAAGGTAAAGGAGTTGAGGTAAATAGAGAATGGTTGAACCCCATTGAATTTACTGACGACCAGGTCCTAATTGCAAAATCTGTCCAAGACGCCAAATACTAGAAGAACTCCAGCTGAAAAGCAAACACATGGGCCTAAACATAAATAATGAAAAATATAAAATAATGAAACTAAACGGAGAAATAGAAGACCACATTCGAGACTTACCTTTGCAAGAAGTAAAAAGCTTTGTTTATTTAGGCTGTCTCCTCAGTGTCGAAGGTCAAAGGGGAGATATACAAAGAAGGGTAAATCGTGGTTGACAAATTTACTGAAAAACCCTAGTTTCTGAGCAAAGTAAGTCACGATTTAAAGAAAAAACTGTGGGAATCAACCGTACTCCCGGTGATTAACTATGAGTGTGGGACCTGGAGATTAAGTAGCAGAGCAGTAAGGAAGCTGAGAGTTGTGGAACGCAATATGGAAAGATACATGATGGGGTACATCCGGAAAGGCAGGAAGAGCAATGATGGCTTTTAACCAAATCTGGACTCATAGATATTGTGGAATGGGTTTACAGCAGGAAGTGGAAATGGGCTGGACACGTCATAAGGAGGAAACAGGACAGCTGGACTAAAGTTTTAATGGAATGGACACCCTGGAAGAATAAGAGGAAACGGGGGAGACCCGAGATAAACTGGATTGAGGAGAACTTGCGGAGAAGCAACCTGGGCAAGAGTAGCTATAGAAAGGCAGGAGCGAAAGAGACTGGGTGGAGCCTACTATGAAGCTTACGTACAAGAAAAAAATAAAAGCAAGAAATATTAACATAATAAACATACAATAACATCTATATAAAAAAAAAAAAAAAAACATAATAAAAAGAAATAATTAATAAATAAACAAAAATTTATATATATAAATTTTGCATTGTATTTATTTGTATTGTACAGTAATGCTATACGGACGTTGTATCTCAGATTACTTACCCTAAAATTATTGAGTTGATATTAAGAACAATATGCATACACTGAGTATCATCTTCCCATTCTCGTTTCTTCCACGTTATTATGCTATCTGGTTGATTCTCCTCGAATTTCGGTACTCCGTGTCTCCGTTTCATCATGGACGACAGATCATTTTCACAATGATATCCCAAATTTCCTTCTTTAAAAGGCATATCTACGTGCTACAATAATAATTATAGGTTTCAATACCTTGCACACTCGAAATAGAGCAGTAAATTAAAAAAATATATATATCATTACAATACAAGAAACAACAGGTAACACGGATCACTAGATCTATAGATGAGGAGTATTTTTACACCAGGTTATTTAGTTGTATCAATATCTAATTTGCTTTCTTGGTGGTGTACAAAGTTTAATAGATAAGGCAGTATCACGCATAACTGGCTATTTTGCCATTTACGATAAAGAAAAAAACTGAACTAACCTAATAACATATATCTCATTGCGTAGGCTTCCGAGGTTATTGTCAGCATTAAGTTCTAGGTCTTCCGGTGGTGACTTCGTGTTCGATGATAGCCCACGTTGTCCCTCACTCAGAACAACATGCACAACCCTGAAGATGCCTCCAGCATAGGAGGCAAAACGTCGGAATACTCTTCCAATATGACGCGGTCACCACCGGAAGACCTAAAACTTAATAATAGCATTTAAATAAGTGATGAAATTACCTCTAGTTTGATATCACTATCCGATGTAATAGTGTAGAACGAATCTTTGGAATGAAGCCTATTTAAATCGGACTCCTCGTTTTGCATTCGACTTTGGTCAGACAAAACCTGTGCTTGCTTCTTTTCTATTTTTTCCATCCAAGCAAATTTTTTATCCGTTTTGAAGTTGGTCGTGCTAGAGTCCAACGCTTGGTTGTTTGGAGCGCCACCGCCGTACTGCGCCACCTGCTCCAGTCGGATTCTACAAATTTAATATAAGTAGGTTTATCAAAGAATAATGTATTATTAACATGTGTGTGGAAATGCATATGCTATGTTTCGTTGCATTTTATCTTTACTAGTTTTTATAAAAATAGAAATATTCTAGGTATAAGATTTAATAAAATAACTTAGTTAAAAAAGCATCGTTTTGACGTCTTTTCATTTCGTTTTTTACCTTTTTAGAAAAAAATAGTTTGTGTTATAATATAAACCCAAATGGCGATTAGACGATCGTTCCAGTCTTTCGACTTTTTACAACGATAACTATACATAGACAGGTCAATAATAGTTATTTATGCACCTAGGGAGTAAAGTAAGCCATTATTCCCTGAGGGAAAAATTTGGTTCTTGAGGCGAAGCCGAAGGAACCATGGTCCCTGATTAGCTCCCGAGGCGCAGCTGGGGGAGATAATTATCGCGAAGGGAATAATGGCACTTTAATCACGAGGTACATACAATATTTTGTCTCTGGTAGGGAGAAAATTCACATTTTTGTCCACTACAAAGTTTTTTCAATACCATTTGCAATACCGTTTTGCAAAGTGTTTCAAATACCAATAATTATTAGCACTTTTAACAGCAGACATATAAGAGATTCAATATTTAAACAAATAAGAATTGGAATTAAACTCAAATAGAAGGTTATTTAGATGCAGGTTATAAGCAATGATAAAGAAGGTCGAAAAAGTAATATCGCCAACCTGATTTCAAAAACTTCATTAAATTAGCCATTCATTTTCTACTATTTATAAAATAATTAAGTTGGCAATACTTAATTTTTCACCCTAGTTTACTTTTTCGCCCTACTTTTATGTTCAGGGAAGTAAAAACCTGTTTTAGTCCCTCTAAACTAATCCAAAATCATAACTTTTCCCTACTGGAGATAAAAAAATTGAAAAACTACTCTCAAGATCTCGTATGCAGAATTGGAATTAATTGGAAATTAATCCTAGTCCTTAAACACAGTGTCATTGAAATGAATCCTAGTCTTAAATACAGAATCGTTCAAATGAGTCCTGGTCCTTGAAGACAGTGTCATTCAAATGAGTCCTGGTCCTTAAAGACAGTGTCATTCAAATGAGTCCAAGTCCTTAAAGACAGTGGCATTCAAATAAATCCTGGTCTTAAAGACAGAATCGTTCAAATTAGTCCTGGTCCTTGAAGACAGTGTCATTCAATTGAGTCCAAGTCCTTAAAGACAGTGGCATTCAAATAAATCCTGGTCTTAAAGAGTTCAAATTAGTCCTGGTCCTTGAAGACAGTGTCATTCAATTGAGTCCGGTCCTTAAAGACAGTGTCATTCAAATAAATCCTGGTCTTAAAGACATTGTCATTCAAATGAATCCTGGTCTTAAAGACAGTGTCATTCAAATGAATCCTGGTCTTAAAGACATTGTCATTCAAATGAATCCTGGTCTTAAAGACAGTGTCATTCAAATGAATCCTGGTCTTAAAGACTAACTAAACTATACAAATCTAATGTAGACTAACATTAAACTATACAAACAACATTTTAATTATTTTAATCGACAATAAAACCAGACCTCCCGATAATCCGAAGCGACCCTGCTCCTGAATTAGCACTGAATTAGTTCGGATTTCCGGGGTTCTGTCTTGATATTTTGATGGTACAATTGTGTGTTAAATAACTTACAAGATGCTGAGTTTCTCAATATTTCGGCTGCATCTGTAGACGCAACTGCTCAGTGTCGGTTCAAACATTTTATCATAAAATAACTGACTAAACTAACTGATTATTTCTAAGTTATAATGTGGAGGAGTCTCCGTTACGTTCCACCGTTTAACCTCATAGTACTGACTGTGTTTAGGATACCTTACCCTAGAAGGTTCTTTGTTGTTAAGATGTTGCCAGGGCAACTTTTGGGCGCGAGCAGCTCGACACCTGTTTGATATCGCGTTGGTATACCCAGGTAGCATTTCTCGTTGTTTAGCAACCGCATTTTCACCTAAAATTCTCAACATCAGCTCGATAACATCGTTCAAGAGAGAGAGAAAAATCCATATTCGCGACCTGAGCCGCTCCTCAGCTATATAATAACAATTAAAATATTTTAAATAATTTATTAAGAAATAATAATGCTAATATGTTTATTTGATTTTAAAGCTTAAAGGCTTTATACAATGAGGTAAAACATTAAATGTATACAAATAATGATGTCCTGTTCACAATAATCGCAATAGAAAAGAAAAATTAAATTAAAAATAAATAAATAATTTATTTTCTAAAACAAATTTTGTATACATTTATACCGGAATTTATAATATAAATTTCTCATAACAAAGTAGGTATNTGGGAAACCTTATGCATATGCCTCTACTTTTAAATCTTTTTAACAACCCCTATATTCTATAAACATAAACTGCTAAAATACAAGACCTTATAATATCCTTGTACCCCTCTTTATAAAATGTTTTTGTATAAAAGTAGATGTATTTTGAAGATGCCATAAGCTATTTAAAAAAATTAAATGATCAATCCTACTCTGGAGATCTATTTACTGCTTAATTATTCTTTTTAGGGTCTGTAGGCAAAAGCCAAGGACCCTTATATTTTTGCGCGTGCGTCTGTCTGTCCGTCCGTCCGTCCCATGCTCTGACGGCTACACCTTTCGTCCAATGACTTTGAACTTTGTCATGTACATGTCTCGTACCTAGCCACACATGTTAAAAATATAGCGACTTTAAAATTATATTTTTCAAAAATTTAGGGTAAAAAAAACTTAAGGGTTAAATGTTTTTGTTTTTTTTCAACATCGTGAGGGGTATCATATGAAAGGGTACGTCGAGCTGATTACAAAAATATATAATTCTTTGGCTATAACATTGATATGGTGAGCGTAGGCAAGTTTGAAGTGGGTGTGAAAAGTCCCCCCCCCCTCCTATCTCGCTTATGTGAAGTGCAAAAAAGCTTTTTAGCATTTTAAAAAACACCATCAATAGGGTACTACTTAAACAATACAGTGTGGCCTACGGACTCTCGCTGTGTGCTGGCTAGCATACACTTAACCTGTTTATTTTTTTTATTTTTGGGAGATCCAAAAAAAAATAAAATAATAAAATAATAATAAAGGGTGAACTGAAGGAGATGGTACGGTCGAGAATCGCTTGGCGGCACAACTTTTCTTAATTTATTCACTTGAGAGATTATATTCCTTTCTCAAGCAGTACATTTGTTTGATTTAAACATTTGGGAAATTATATAATGTAAATATGTATGATTTGTACGTAGGAGAGTTTATATCCCTTTGTCAAAAAAATACGTTGGAGTGAGGGCCCGCCATCTTTTCTATACAACGCCTCATATTTTTCAGTTTTACCAAAAAAAATATATCGGGCCTGCCTGTAGGCACGTTTTCCTAGACTAAAGTGATAAGGTGCGTATTCACCGGACATTTATTGCATGACATTTATGTCAGACAGAAATCTCTGTAGTGTAAACACAGAAAAATTTATGTTTCTACTCTCAGCTATAAGTGTCGACACACAACATATGTAAACACCGATTATTATATTTTTCGTACATTTATTTCTAATTTAAGCATTGCGAGAAGTGACAGACATATATCTCCGACATAAATCTCAAGCAATTTCTCTCAGATGTAAACACTCAAAGCAATTTCTGTCTGAAAATTGACATTTATTGCCGGAGAGAAGTGTCAGGTGTAAACGCACCTGTAGACGCTGAGTGATAGTCAATGGCACAAAATTATAAAGTAGTTTTCCCTCGACGCGTCTATAGCAACGCATCAGTATGTAACTAC
The DNA here is from genome assembly GCA_001010745.2 of Gerris buenoi. Lineage (NCBI taxonomy): Eukaryota > Metazoa > Arthropoda > Insecta > Hemiptera > Gerridae > Gerris > Gerris buenoi. Next base: position 294,801 of record KZ651311.1, on the reverse strand, counting down.
TAACTAGAGGTACATGTGAACTGCTCTATAGTTTCGTGAATTAGATTAGAATTGAATTAGATAGATTGAAATGAATTAGTTTCAAGAAATAACTCCACATCTGTAGAGCGGGCATTTCTCCCATTTGAAGAAACCGGCGGGAAATAAAGAGCGCTAAAGGTCGACCCAGAAAGGATAGTACTCTGAAATAATGTAAACTTAAATTAATTCATAATCGGATTGGAAGTCCCAAGTATTGCCCAAGTCAGTACAGTCTAGTGCTAATATTTGATACTTAATAAATTACAGCTCTCCGTGAAAGTTTATCAAAATAAAATATAAAAGTTTATTTAAAAAATAAATTCATTAAGAACAAAAGAGTGAGTTTTTTCCTACACAAATAAATTGCATTTCCAACGTAAATTCACATTTAAATCAAAGTATAATCATTATTAACACTGGGAGACAGACAGAGAAAAATAGACTCCAGCGCCGGGACTTGAACCACGGGCCTCCTGTAGTCTGTCTGTCTCCCAGTGTTAATAATGATTATACTTTGATTTAAATTAAAAAAAAAAAACTTTCCGTAGTATGAAAACTACAAAAAACTTAAAAATTGAATTTAGAATTGATTGTACAAGGTACAGGTACTAATTGAGTACTTTATAATCATAAGCGTTAATTCTCGGTTTAGTTCTAATGTCCTAAATTGACTTGCTAAATGTGTATGAATATTGAAAGCTTGGATTTGGGGACTAGTTATCCGTTACGGCAGAGAAAAATCATCCTGCGTAGCTTAGTTCGAAAGAGCGTTTGTACTGGAAATACAGGAGGACCGTGGTTCAAGTCCCGGCGCTGGAGTTTATTTTTCTCTGTCTGTTTCCCAGTGTTAATAATGATTATAATTTTATTTAAATTAAAAAAATTAAACTTGCGTACTATGAAAACTACCAAAAACTTAAAAATTGAATTTCGTAAATTCACAGTGACATTGTGTTTTACGACACTTTTTAACAGTCTTTAAATTACACAATTTGCAGATAAATGACTTGATCTTCTCGACCTACTCGGAACTTGGAAGGTTTGTTTACATCCAGACAGCAAGAGTTAGGTTTTATAATCTGCACCCGGTAAACCTTCCTTATATGGTATTCATAATACACTACAGTGGATTAGTTTATCAAGTTCCGCAAAAAATGGACCAAGAATACTTGGATCTTGGAAACCCGGCTTAAAAACTGACTCTGCATGACACAAAATCAACAAAACTAGCGCACTTCTTAGATTGCCCCATCACTTCTTGGTCTTCTTTCTTTTTTTTCTTTTTTAAGGGTCCGTAGGCAAAAGCTAAGGACCCTTATATTTTCGTGCGTGTGCATGCTCTCACGGCTACACCTTTCGTCCGATGACTTTGAAATTTAGCATGTATATCTTTCACCTACCCACACATGTTAAAAATATAGCGACTTGAAAAAAACATTTTCAATTTTTAAATTTTTGGTAGTTTTATTACTACGGAAAGATTAAATTTTAAATAATCCAAATTACAATTATCAATAACTACGGGAGACATACAGAGAAAAATACACCCCCGCACCGGGAA
>KZ651311.1:259236-290929 GCA_001010745.2 Gerris buenoi | reverse complement strand
TTTTTTTTTTTTTTTTTTTTTTTTTTTTTTTTTTTTTTTTTTTTTTTTTTTTTTACCACACAAGTGGCTTTTGGTTAGATTACATTCTTGTTCTAGTCATCTTGTAATACCAATATTTTTAAAAGTGCGTACATGTGGTGTAAAACATTTTCTCGGATACTACCTACAAGTTACATGTGGATCACCATACATAAAACCAGTATTTAATAATTATTTTTTAAAAAATTGACATCAGTTGTTTACTGGATATATAATGGCTAATGACGTGTTATCTGCCTTAATTACTGTCAAATACAGCTTGAAAAGAAGAAATTACAAGAATAAAATTATTAAGAATGATAAAATAAGAAGTATGATTGAAACCTATGTACCTTTTATTCAATTACTAGAATCGAGTTTGAAAGATAAAATTTCCCTATAGTTGGTCTTAGTAATACCATGTGGGTGAGTCAGAGTAAGACCTACCTCCGACTCAATCACGAGTTTATAGACGGGGACTGACGGCTCGCACATTTTCGACATCTTCACGCCTGTAGTTCTCAGTTTCCGTAACGGGTACAAAATTTCAGTTCTAGGCCGGATTCCTCACAATTCCAACATATATTAGTGGAGTATGGCCTGTTCGGTTCGGGCCTGGAGTGGACGGTGAATCCTTCAGTTCCGAAGCTATGGTCGCGTCAGCCACTTGTACATCATTCCATCGCTCTTTCCGAGGTCCACGATACGCTAGGTAAGGTTCCAACAAACTTTTCATAGGCAATGGAGGGGGTTTAAACTTATCCTTGTGGTCTCGGTCGCGTTGAATCTGCCGAGCATCATTAAGGAACCCAGTTACTAAATTGACCGTCGTACCCCGCAACCGGCCAAAGAAATAAGGTGTGACGTTCTTTTTAAGAGCATCCTAACATTCCGCTCTTCGGATAACGGCTTAGGAAGACGTGCAAAGTACGTTTTCATCACCGCCAAGTACGTGCTGATCTTCTCGTCTGATCCTTGAGTCCTGGCCATTATCTCTTTCAGAAGTTCTTCCCCATATTCCTCATCTTCAAACTCATCCCTGAGGATGTCTTGAAGTTCCCTCCATGAGCGCACATCCCTCCTGATTGACTTATACCAGAGTAAGGCTGGTCCAGAGAAGAAGTCAACCACGCCATTAAATATGTCTGTATAAGTCGCGTTTCGGGCCCTCCGGTAGTGTTCAACGTCTTCGAAAAAATTATGGAGGCTCGGGCCATAACTGGCCCCGGAAAAATAACTGGCCAATGAGTTTCGGGCACGACGGAGAAAAGATTATCACCTTCTACAACGAACAAAATGGAAACATAAGAAGCGAAGCATGAACGCAGGCGACATCGTTAAAGTACAAGATTTTGTACCACGAAACACATGCACTTCGGCAAGAATCAGAAAAAAGTATCCGTACGATGATGGATTAATTCGATAGGCGCAGATGGTATACGCTGGTATGGAAACTCTGAATAGGCCTACACTTAAAACTTGTGCAGTTAATTCCAGACAACAACCAGGGTACGGCCCCGCCAAGGAGCCAAGGGTAGAAAAATTGGAATTTTTGAGGAGCCATGTCGCTGCCTGCGTTGTCTGTTTTTTATAATCCCAAATTTGGTTTCCGGATTTTGAGCAATCTTCTAAATTGTGTTTAGATTGACAGAAAAAACAAACATCTGTCATATCTAAATATTTTGCCTTTTTATCATCGTCCGTGGGCGCATCTTCCGACAATTCACGGTGGCCTTGCCCCGTGTGTTTTCTCTGACGAAGCACACGAGTAGCTATTGGGATTTTGAAATCCAGTTTCTAAATAACTATATACTGGATGATTATATTCCTTAACCACATCGGAGACGAAACCCGCCAGATCTGCAATGGTTTCGTTGCCATCTTTATACTTAATGTAAGAGACCCATGTGGCCTAAATGTTAAGGGCAACCTACCCACAACAAGTTTTAAACATAACTTGAAACTAACTTCTGAATAACTAGGCCCTTTAAGTACTTTGCTGGCCGTAGTTATTAAGTCAGAGAACTCACGTAACGCCTCTCCGTCCTTAAGAGTGAAACTAGGACCTTCAGTTAGTTTTTTGATCCAGGCTTCGGTAACCGCTACACGGTTCCCGAACCTTTCCTCTAAACGATCTATTCCTTCTTCATATGACAGGCCAGGATTATTTCGAATAAATTTAAGAGCGTCCCCCATTAAGAATTTTGACAAAAACATCTTTTTGACACTATTCGAGAGTACGCCGTCCTCTAGATGAGTGCGGACCTCCTCTCGAAAGGTTGGAAAATCTAAACTGTCACCCGAAAATTGAAATGGTTCGAAGGAATTTAAAAGTTGCATTTTTGACATCAAAAGAAGTGGCTCAGGTTCCACATAATTAATTTTAGAAGGAATTTTGTTACTAGAATCTAAATTGTTGTAGCTACTAGTTTTCTTATCATTATCTTTTTTTTCAATAGGGCCGAGTGAAACAGATATGAACTCGGTATCACCTTTTACGCTCCTAGCTCTACTAGACTCTCCTAGGACATTTTCTACGTCCTTTGGAGACAATCTTTTGTCTTTTAAGCTCTCAGCTATTATTTTGCTCCTATTTAATTCTGATTCAATCCAAAGACGTTCCTCCTCCACACGCCTTTCAAACTCTCAGCGCTGCGCTGGTTAGCTAGTTCAAAGGCTTTGCGCTCATCTTCTCTACGAACTTCCTGAAGTTTTAACTCCATTTCCTTCTTTTCGATCTCTAACTGAGCGCGTAGCCTTTGAATAGCTACGCTTACACCAGTTTTGGTCGACGTTTTAGAGGAGGTTCGTCCAGATTGAACCGACTTAGACTTAAGGGACTGAGTTTCAAATTTTAACACATTGTAAACGTTAATCAAGTTGTCAAGGTCCTCTAAAAACGTTTTACTTTCATCGATAACACTGTCATCCCTATCTTCAAGAGTAGAGAGCTCCCTAACACTACCTCTGAGTTTATCTACAAGAAGTTTTAGCTCGCTTAAGCTTGAACAAAAAACTTTCAAATTAGCCGCTCTTTCATTTAATGGACAGGTGCTAACCCTACTGGCTAATAGCAACGTCTCCTCTCGCAATTTTACTATACATCTCTTTTGCGAGAGGACGTCCAGCATTGCTTTATCAAAAGGGGTCTTACCTTCCTCCCTTGGCTCTTCCTTATCCATATCTTGAATGTTTTTTTGTTTTTTATTTTTTTGACTTGACAGGTTTTCGATGATGTCTCTTCTTTATCTGACTATAGTTCAGTCTCTTTTACTTTCTTTACTGTCGCAGCGGCCACGCTACGAAAGCAGTTAACACTTTTTTACTGGAAACAAATTATATTTAACAATCTTATAACCAATGTTTTCTTAAGTTTTTCCTTAAAGAAAGTAAAATGCCGACTAATCAAATTTTGACAATATTCCGAAACTGGTAAAAGAAATACAAGTAGTAAAACAAAATAAAATTAACTCGCAGGCAGCGACAAACTTCAAAGTAAAAAATATATATATTTATTTCTGTATTGTTGGAAGTATTAAACCACTGAATTCGCGTCATTGCGGAAGAGGGTGAGCCCATTTCAGGGAAGTGCAGTGAATGGCTCTTTTAGTACAATTCTTAAGAAATTTTAATGATTAGTCTGAATCTTGCACAATAGATGAAACTCAATATCAACAAACTCGCATTTAAATATTTTAATATGGTTGCTTTTAATACCATTTAAATTAGTTACTGACTATGACTCAACTCAGCTATATGCTTACAGCGCAGGACATGGTACCTCAAACGAGCGGCTCAGAAATCAACTGGGTCCTGATTAAAAGGACGATATAAGCATAAGATAACATGTAAATTCAAACATTTTTTTTAATGACAATCATATATTTGCTTAATCCAATAAGTGCAACTTCATTAAAGAATTAATTAACTAAATATTGTTTAATATATTGTCATTTTGAAACATGATCTTTAAGCTTTCTAGGTTCTCGGGAAGTGGGTCAAATTTACGTTAAAAGATTTGAAGACAAAAAAATTTAAATAATTTAATGACAGATTATTGAATTGTAATTGTTAAATATTGTTGCTGCTTTGTTGAATAAGTAGCTCCCTTTTCTTGTTACCACTAAACTCCCCCCCCCCCAATTTAAACTGAATTAGAATGTGCCCCCTCCAGGCCTTAAGACCTAGCCGCTGGATACGCCACTGTTCTTAAGCATACAATTTTTATAGTTTTATGGATTATATTAAACGGTTCCCCTGAAATATACATAGGTATCACCAACAAAGGAGATTATTTCTGACATTCAAGCGTAAACGCTTGGTCGCTTGGTTGACATGACAGATCAGAAAGTCACTGGGCCGCCACCGTACCCTGTGGCGTCCAAAGGTTACTTTTAACTTTGGATTCCCTACTGCTTACGGCACTGGGAAAAACAATAAACATTAAATAATACAAAATTAACTACCTCGTACCAAAATCTAACAGCCAAGCAGAATTGTATTTTTTTTTTTTTAATTTCTTTTACTTTCCGATTAAATAGCATTAAGGAAGATAGCGAAGGTCTGATTGATAGGTAGAATTACACAATCGGCGCACTTTAAACATGTCTAATTCAGCTGTGCTCTGCCGCCATATTTAGAAATACTATCGCCAGGGCCGCCGACTTCGGGGTCGAAACTGGAATGGTAGTAGGGTTCGATTTCTTCATGGAGCCGAGAGGAGGGATATAAAGTTCGGTTAGGGCAGAGATTTTACCGGGGATGAAATCACGTAAAATTCCGGAATTGTGGCTCTGAGAATACTTACCTGGCGTACTGAGATGAATAAAGTTCACTCCCGAGGCGGAGACGAGGGAGTTAATTATCGAATGGTGCAAGTGATTTTTACTCCCGAGGTATGTACAAGATTTTACCTCCATAAGGGGGAGAAAACAAATATGGAAAGATTTTAATTTAAAATGATTTTATTCAACAAAAAATACATATTTTTAAATTTATTTAAAAAAAAATATAATAAAAAAAATAGTTTGATATAATATTAACAATTCTTTTAAATAAGTTTAATCACGTTAAAATTAAATTATAGATAGTAATTACATATTTGGTGCCACGGCCGTAGGCCGATTTGAAATGTGTATCAATCTATGAAGTACTTATTATGTTTTTGTGTAAATATTTTTTCAATAAATGGCATTAAATTAAATTACATATTTGAATTTCAATGCTAAAATTAAATGGGAGAATCAGCTGTAAGCTGAGTCTTTTATAGAATGGTATAGAAAACTGATGTATTCACATAATAGATTAGTTAATCTAGATTTAGAAATTATGATTTCACTTTTAACTTGTTTGTTTCTTTTACTGATGAATCACTATGGCAACCGTAGTGGAGGTTACATGATATGTGTGAACATGACATTACAGATTTAAACATGAAACAAAAGTTAGTAAATGAAATGTGTATTAGCACCAACCTTATTTATTTGTGCTTTATCTAAGGCAACACTGAAGGGAATCATGAAAGTTCATGAATCATGAACTTTTATGATTCCCTTGCTTTTCATTACTCCCTGTTCCACCCGCCCGGGTGCAATGAGTAACTTACCTCCCTGTAAACTAGGGAGGAAAGTTCACTTTTTCTCCCTGCTGGAGGTAAAAACTTTTTGAACAGTTCAATTTACGCAGTTGGTCGTAATTTCTCCTTTATAAATTCCATGCATATACATGAAACATCATTTCAATGCAAGTAAATGCATTAACAGTTTTTTACGCGCGTTTGGACTATATAAATAAAAATACATTCATGAAGTCGGGGAGATGCCTCTGAGTGTTTTCCCCCACCCTTCCTTCCTACCTTGGTCAATGGTTCCAATCTCCTCGCAATGATTTTAGTAAGTAGATACATTCTTGTTAGCCAACATTTAAAAGTCATTCCTCGATAATTGGGTCACTAAACTTTTGATTTTGAGCCCTTCTTATGCTTAGAGAATATTAAGACAATATTCAATTCACTTTGCATCTTCTCTTTGATCCAGACGTTCTTTATTAATTTGTGGATGTTGTCATTCAATACATTACCTCCAAATTTCAAGAATCCTCGCACCTGCCACCCGGTGGTTTTCCATACTTTTGATAGAATTAGATATTCCTGCTAACGCTAACGTTTGCTCTGGGACAGCTTCATCTCCATCTTCTTGATTTTCTTAACTTCGTTGAGGTAACCAATAGTAATCTCTCCTGTTCCTGTTCTTCCTTCTGACTCTTCTCTTCAAATGTGGTTAAGAAGACTACCAAAGTATTCAGCCCATCTCCTTCTCTCAAAATCTTTCCAGGTTCTGCAATAAGAGTTCCATCTTCTCCTTCTATCTTAGTGCTCGTGTTTGGCATCCTCTCTTTACATCCCTTTTTTTTTCTCATACATTCTCTATAAAGTATATTAGTTCCAAGTATATTAGTTTCCAGGTTCAATTTATTTGTTTTTTCTTGATTATGGACGAGCATGATTATGTCCTTCGATTTGCCTTTCGTCACGGTACTGTGCAGGTAGTAGTAACCAACTTCATCTCAGAGCCACGTATTCATACCTGCGTACTGTGCAGGTAGTAGTAACCAACTTCATCTCAGAGCCACGTATTCATACCTGCGTACTGTGCAGGTACTGCAGGTAGTACTACTTCATCGCTCAGGATCCAATGTCCAATCACTTACTTTACTCCCTTGGTGGGTAAATAACTATTGTTATCACAAGAAAAAGATCAACAGCGGAAATTATCCCTTCAAAACAGTAAAACAAAGGAATCGGCATTGTTTTGTTTAATTTTATATAAATTTATTTTAATATTATATATTTGACGTAGACTAGTTTAATTCTTCTTATACTTATACAATACATCTTTCAACTTTATATTTTTACCTTTAACAAACTGTTTATACCTACGATTGATAAGAAATATAAATACTACATTTCTGTTTAGATGCGCAGAAAGTGATCCTTTTTGTATTTGTATTCATTGAGCATGCGCGTTCATAATTCTTCTTTTTTCTACCTTAGTGCGGAAAAAAAGAAGAATTCTTCACCTTAACGCACGATTAGCGAGTTTGTTTAATAAAAGTAACTGTTTTTTATCTATACCCTTGAGACCTGGAGCAGACTGTTGAGAAATTAAGATTAAATATATATAAGGGTAATTCAAAACTTGAAAAGTAACTGTTTATATCGAGTTTTTTTGTGAAATTCAATGGTGATTGTGATTTTAATGATTATGACGAAAATGAGGAGAACATTAGGTACTAATACTCCTTCCGAAATAATTAATTCGGCACAAAATACAATTATTAAATTAATGTCATCTCTATCAAAAAAGAAATACGAACGTACAACTTACATATTATTTTTTGAAGTGAAAATTCTTTGGCTGCGGGAGAGTGAATTTTTTCATACAGTGACATCGTGTAACGAAGTTTGTGATTCGAGACTCGTCCAAGTGTAACATTTATACAGATTAATTGAATTATATCCATTTAAAGACCAACGAATCAAAACAAACATTGGAATAAATGTGGTTGCCTTAGCGTAGCAATATTTTTTTTTTCAATTAAATTTCCCATAACCATTTCTTAATCCTGAAATAATAAATTCGTCCAAAAATGAAAGAGAGCAATGCATTCTAGAACTTAAGTTTCACTTCTAAAGCGTGAGAGTCTCACACATATTTTTTTAAAATATTTAAAATNGTTACTATAGGTCACGTACGTAATCACTTTATAATTGTATTATCTAACACATGTTACTCACACCGTTACAACCGTTTGTTTTGAAACGGCTAATCAATCGTAATACACAATCGTTTTAATGACATCGTTACATTTAAATCGGTTCTACTATCGAAGGAGTTAGCAAGGTTTCGACGTAGCTTAATATCGTATTTGTTGCCTACTAGAAAACCATTATCCCATTTGTTTTTCAGTAGTTTTCAGCTTTTACGGCGTTTATCTTTAATCCACGTTAAATATCTTTAACAATAAGAATATCTTATGAATATGGACGGAATAAAACAGTATTTTTTTTCTTATAAAGTGGAAGGTTTCATGGAGGCTATGTATGGGTAATCAATATAATATAGACATGCCTTTTTTCCTAATCAACAAAAATTTCACTTTCATTTTCTTAACTTTTAAATAAAATATTGATTCACGAAGTAAAAACACACGAGTATTGTTTAAAATCTTATGTTAAGTCAATCTGATAAACACAAAGTAAGTGTATTGTTTGAAATTTTAAGTTAAGTCAACCTGATAAACACATAAGTGAGTGTATTGTTTGAAATCTTATGTTTAGTCAATCTGATAAACACATAAGTGAGTGTATTGTTTGAAATGTTAAGTTTAGTCAACCTGATAAACACATAAGTGAGTGTATTGTTTGAAATGTTGAGATAAGTCAACCTGATAAACACATAAGTGAGTGTATTGTTTGAAATGTTAAGTTTAGTCAACTTGATAAGTACATAAGTAGGTGTATTGTTTGAAGTGTTAAATTTGCTGAACTAAATGAAACGGTGAGATCAAGACTAAGACTAAGGAATATTGACACTTTTATATACACAAGTGTGATATTCCCCTGGAGGAAAGAGTGTAAATCTCCTGTGTATATGACAATGGAAGCGTAGTTAGATGCCACAGTAAGTATTGAATATGTGTTTTGGATGCCTGTTAGTTGTTACTGAAGGTAGTTGTTATTGTCAGTTTGCTATTGCAGTAGGTAAAGTCTAGGTGTTTTGGATGCCTTGTTAGTTGTTACTGTTGGTAGTTGTTACTGTTAGTTAGTAGTTACTATTAGGTCAATTGTTATTGTCAGATAGTTGGCGCATAAACTTATTGAATATAATTTACAAGAGTACACAATTCTTGGGATGGATAATGGTCAGAAATATAAAACCTTGAAACTCTATTTGCTGCCGTGTGCCACCGAGCACGACTCATTCTTCCTGGCGTCCTATTTAAGAGATCCTCAGGAAAATATCCATCTAAAACTGCATTCGAAATTTCAAAAAGATATTTTTGGTCAGAACTTAGATCGGTAAAGTTTGCTATTCAATTTCTTAATCCGTTTTCAACTGGCTCAAAATCGTCTACTTCCACGGTTTAGCATTGCAAAAGTTCTGATCCAATAAATCCTGAAAAGGAGTATGGACCTTTAGTTTTGCCATCTAAATGTTCCACTAGATGACGTAGTGGTAACTCATTGGCATGTAACTGGCATGTAGACCACTGACGACTGACATGTAGATAACTGGTCGTCCATGTTGGCACTTGACAAGTCTTATCACTCCTGTTCTAATGCCTGTGTTCAAGTTGGTCCCGTCACAGCCCAGTACCATTTAATTAGAGGTATCTATATTTTTTTCTTTGAGGCAGGTAATGCAAACTTTCAGCAGTTCCGCTTATAGGTGAAACAAAATCCAAGTAACTCGAGCTTGGTTCTCGTATGAGCACAACATGTTTTTCTTTCTCTTTATATAGCTTTCCGCCTTTTTTAATTGACACATAACCGTGTCATCCTTCCTACTATCAAAGTATAAACCTGATAACACAATATCATTTGTTTCTTAATTTCTTCAAAATACATTTGTTTCTCTCAAAGAATTGAGAAGAGAATTGAGAAAGCGTCGTTGAGGGCCGCAGAGGTTATCGCTTTTGAACTCCTGTTCTTAAGGCTACTTCTGCTAAAGTCGGAAGAGATCCATCCTCATTTGAGAAGTAGGTGCCTCAGAAAAAATCCTTTTTTTGCTAGCGACTGATCTCAAACTCAGAATCAGCGGTACTGGTTGGAGTATCAGACGAAGAAGATTGTGTTTCGGCGTCAGTAATATTTTGTTAGTCTCTCTCTCTTGTGGCTGAGTGATCTCTTTCATTTCGCAAGGCTCTTCTCCTTAATTGATCTGAAAACTTAACGTCAATTTTTCCCATCACAATATTTCTTGTTGTTCTTTGATCAATCAAAAAATCACGCTCGTTTTGTGATACTTTTTTTTCTCTAGCACGCGTGCAAAGGAAAAAATCCTGACATTTGCAGGCACTTATGCAGAATAATTTTAGCGAATCTTCGACAATTTTTTTTATTTTATTAGTATTGGAACTTGGTATATTTGTGTTTTTTCAATGCACTTTTCTTTAAATCTTCATATTTTTTTGTGGTATTTCAAAAGGCGGTCGATCACTCTTGACTGTGAATTGGTGGAAATGGAAGCTTTTACCCGAATTTGAATAATTTTTTCTAAAAACTTTTTTTTTTGGTAATAATAGATTTTTTGTATATATGTCATGTGTTATAATAAAAAAAATAATGAAGTTATGTAATATGTTAAGGGTTTTTAATATACAATAAGCATATTGTCAGCTAGCTGTTGCTGTAGGTAAAGTCTATGTTTTTTGGATGTCTGTTAGTTGTTACTATTAGTTAGTAGTTACCATAGGTCAGTTGTTATTGTCAGCTAGCTGTTGCTGTAGGTAAAGTCTATGTGTTTTGGATGCCTGTTAGTTGTTACTATTAGTTAGTAGTTACTATAGGTCAGTTGTTATTGTCAGCTAGCTGTTGCTTTTGGTAAAGTCTATGTGTTTTGGATGCCTGTTAGTTGTTACTATTAGTTAGTAGTTACTATAGGTCAGTTGTTATTGTCAGCTAGCTGTTGCTTTTGGTAAAGTCTATGTGTTTTGGATGCCTGTTAGTTGTTACTATTAGTTAGTAGTTACTATAGGTCAGTTGTTATTGTCAGCTAGCTGTTGCTTTTGGTAAAGTCTATGTGTTTTGGATGCCTGTTAGTTGTTACTATTAGTTAGTAGTTACTATAGGTCAGTTGTTATTGTCAGCTAGCTGTTGCTTTTGGTAAAGTCTATGTGTTTTGGATGCCTGTTAGTTGTTACTATTAGTTAGTAGTTACTATAGGTCAGTTGTTATTGTCAGCTAGCTGTTGCTTTTGGTAAAGTCTATGTGTTTTGGATGCCTGTTAGTTGTTACTATTAGTTAGTAGTTACTATAGGTCAGTTGTTATTGTCAGCTAGCTGTTGCTTTTGGTAAAGTCTATGTGTTTTGGATGCCTGTTAGTTGTTACTATTAGTTAGTAGTTACTATAGGTCAGTTGTTATTGTCAGCTAGCTGTTGCTTTTGGTAAAGTCTATGTGTTTTGGATGCCTGTTAGTTGTTACTATTAGTTAGTAGTTACTATAGGTCAGTTGTTATTGTCAGCTAGCTGTTGCTTTTGGTAAAGTCTATGTGTTTTGGATGCCTGTTAGTTGTTACTATTAGTTAGTAGTTACTATAGGTCAGTTGTTATTGTCAGCTAGCTGTTGCTTTTGGTAAAGTCTATGTGTTTTGGATGCCTGTTAGTTGTTACTATTAGTTAGTAGTTACTATAGGTCAGTTGTTATTGTCAGCTAGCTGTTGCTTTTGGTAAAGTCTATGTGTTTTGGATGCCTGTTAGTTGTTACTATTAGTTAGTAGTTACTATAGGTCAGTTGTTATTGTCAGCTAGCTGTTGCTTTTGGTAAAGTCTATGTGTTTTGGATGCCTGTTAGTTGTTACTATTAGTTAGTAGTTACTATAGGTCAGTTGTTATTGTCAGCTAGCTGTTGCTTTTGGTAAAGTCTATGTGTTTTGGATGCCTGTTAGTTGTTACTATTAGTTAGTAGTTACTATAGGTCAGTTGTTATTGTCAGCTAGCTGTTGCTTTTGGTAAAGTCTATGTGTTTTGGATGCCTGTTAGTTGTTACTATTAGTTAGTAGTTACTATAGGTCAGTTGTTATTGTCAGCTAGCTGTTGCTTTTGGTAAAGTCTATGTGTTTTGGATGCCTGTTAGTTGTTACTATTAGTTAGTAGTTACTATAGGTCAGTTGTTATTGTCAGCTAGCTGTTGCTTTTGGTAAAGTCTATGTGTTTTGGATGCCTGTTAGTTGTTACTATTAGTTAGTAGTTACTATAGGTCAGTTGTTATTGTCAGCTAGCTGTTGCTTTTGGTAAAGTCTATGTGTTTTGGATGCCTGTTAGTTGTTACTATTAGTTAGTAGTTACTATAGGTCAGTTGTTATTGTCAGCTAGCTGTTGCTTTTGGTAAAGTCTATGTGTTTTGGATGCCTGTTAGTTGTTACTATTAGTTAGTAGTTACTATAGGTCAGTTGTTATTGTCAGCTAGCTGTTGCTTTTGGTAAAGTCTATGTGTTTTGGATGCCTGTTAGTTGTTACTATTAGTTAGTAGTTACTATAGGTCAGTTGTTATTGTCAGCTAGCTGTTGCTTTTGGTAAAGTCTATGTGTTTTGGATGCCTGTTAGTTGTTACTATTAGTTAGTAGTTACTATAGGTCAGTTGTTATTGTCAGCTAGCTGTTGCTTTTGGTAAAGTCTATGTGTTTTGGATGCCTGTTAGTTGTTACTATTAGTTAGTAGTTACTATAGGTCAGTTGTTATTGTCAGCTAGCTGTTGCTTTTGGTAAAGTCTATGTGTTTTGGATGCCTGTTAGTTGTTACTATTAGTTAGTAGTTACTATAGGTCAGTTGTTATTGTCAGCTAGCTGTTGCTTTTGGTAAAGTCTATGTGTTTTGGATGCCTGTTAGTTGTTACTATTAGTTAGTAGTTACTATAGGTCAGTTGTTATTGTCAGCTAGCTGTTGCTTTTGGTAAAGTCTATGTGTTTTGGATGCCTGTTAGTTGTTACTATTAGTTAGNAAAAAAAAGTTTTTCGTCACCATGGCATGTTATACATCAATTTGAAGGTCTTGAAGTGTAGAAAAAGAATATGCCTATATTACAGTTAATATTTAAACTTAATCGTACAGAAACCGGAAGCGTTAATATTTAAACTCACGTACTTACGGGAAGCGTGCCTTACTTGTTTAAAAAAATGTGTGTCCATTTGTCGTCTGTGCGTGCGCGTGGAGCCTAAACTGCTGGGCCGATTTTGCCGAAATTTGTTATGTATGCTCAAAAATCATCTGATAATAAACAAGTAAGGCGCGCTTCACGTAAGTAGGTACGTGAGGCGATAATCACCGGTTTCTGTACGATTAAGTTTAAATATTAAGTGTAATATGTAGTTGCATATTCTTTTTCTACACTTCAAGACCTTTAAATTGATGTATAACATGCCACGGTAACTAAACATTTTTTTTAGCCACCCGCCATTTTGGCCACCATCTTGAAAATATTCAGTTTTGAATTTTAATCATTACAAATTTATTTTCTACACTTAAAGACCTTCAAATTGATGTATAACATGCCATGGTTACTAAAGACTTTTTTTAGCCACCNTATGTGTTTTGGATGCCTGTTAGTTGTTACTATTAGTTAGTAGTTACTATAGGTCAGTTGTTATTGTCAGCTAGCTGTTGCTTTAGGTAAAGTCTATGTGTTTTGGATGCCTGTTAGTTGTTACTATTAGTTAGTAGTTACTATAGGTCAGTTGTTATTGTCAGCTAGCTGTTGCTTTAGGTAAAGTCTATGTGTTTTGGATGCCTGTTAGTTGTTACTATTAGTTAGTAGTTACTATAGGTCAGTTGTTATTGTCAGCTAGCTGTTGCTTTAGGTAAAGTCTATGTGTTTTGGATGCCTGTTAGTTGTTACTATTAGTTAGTAGTTACTATAGGTCAGTTGTTATTGTCAGCTAGCTGTTGCTTTAGGTAAAGTCTATGTGTTTTGGATCCCTGTTAGTTGTTAATGTTGATAGAAAATAGGTATTTTGGTTGCATTGTTAGATATTACTGTAGGTAGAGACAGTGTTTTTTCCTCATAAATTACAACTTGTCACAACACATCACAACTATGAATAGAGAGCTCGGTAGAAAATATCAAAACAATATTGTCACCACAGTTTTATATTAAAATTTACAAACGCTTTTCGACATGTATAATCTTCAGTGTGTGTTATTTTTGTACTAAGCTAACTATTTTACAAACCTTTAATGACAATGTGGGGGTAGACTAGTGCTGTGTGGGTAGAAGGGTTACAGAAGGATTAAAAATCTAATACACTGGTACAGATATGTAGAGGGTGTACTATGTTTATGGGTAGGTCCAGCTGTTTAGTTTTTCTTCAACATGCAAGGGAGGTTACAATTATTTAAATATACTTTTTTTTCATTAATCTGTACATTGTAATCACTTGTCACTTCTTCCTTTCATCGATAGACATAAGTTTAGACATAGTTTAGACGAGAGTCAGACAGCTGTTCATTCTGTACTGGATACTTGGGAAAACTAAACGTAAATGAAACTAAAAGGGCTTCAAAGAGCGGCTATAACCACTTTTATAAACCGTCCCTTATTCTATGTATAGTAATTATGAGTATCTAAATATACTAGTTGTCGGGGATGATTATCGACATTATGTACTTACACAATAGATATTTATTCTAGATAATCGTGAATTATACACCGTTACCTGAGTTAATATCAAAACCTACTAGGATTCCTAGCAGTTGCTAGCATGTAGTAAGAAACCAGTTAGTATTATAGGGGCGGTGTTATTTTATTAAACCAAAAACACTACAATATTTGCGTTTTTTTTTTCGGCGGTGTTATTATCGGAAGCTTTATAGAGACATTGACTAAACTACCGTAATGCTTTGAATATAAGACACTTTGCTTCTCGAAAAATCGGGGTACGTCTTATATTCGAGGAGCGTTTATATATGACGTATTAATTTTTTTCCAAGATTTTTGGTTCGAAAATCGGGATGCGTCTTATATTCGGGGGCGTTTTATATTCGAAGCAATACAATATATTCTTATATTTAACAAAACAAAAACAACATAAAAATTTGTTTAGCCAGTGACTTGACTGTCTCCGTTTTGCAGGGTTATCTTATGTTTGAAGATTAAACAAGTCTAGTCTTACGAGCAACAAGTAATAAATACAAGTTATACAAGTAATAAATATATATCTTCAACGTGTGAATGCATATTTTATGAATAGTAGTCGTCTAGTACTTCCAACTAGAACGGGTAGGACGAACCACTTGTTCGAACCTTGCATTTAGGCCATACCTTAGGCCCTTTTTATGCCCCGCGGTAGAGTTGCAGCCACTTCACACATCATACATAAGTACATTGTACCGCCGAAGCGAGTATGATGTGATCAATAGGGAGCCATATAAATCAGAGTGTCACGCTGAGGAATCGAACCCCATCTCGTTCCACTCCTGATTGAGTGATGGCCGAGCAGACGTGGTCTAACCCGCACGGCTACGATACCTCTCTATTTTATGAATAAGTCTTAGTCCTTATAAGTACATCTTCGATTGTTAACGTAGCATTTTATACTTTCAGTAGTATTCTGCTTTAGTCCAATTTTATCTGTTATTTACCTATTACTTTATTATTTTTCTTTTCTCCTCTAAACTATAATTATTGTTGCTTTACTTTTTGAAATCTGGTTTGTTTTAGTGTCTGGCAATAAGACCTCATGATCTCAGGTATTTCCTATTCATCGGGCAAGAGAAACATTTTCGGATGCAGGCCTGCTTGTGAAGCGAATCCGAATTGCAATATTACTGGTGATTTATTCTTTGTTTTATATTAACTTATATCAATTATATTTTTAACTCTTAAGTTAAATATACCTATTTAGTTGTTAATAGCTCTTTGATAGTGAACAAAAGTGGAGCGACACAAATTAAACGTTTTTTAAAAACAATATCAGACAGGTTGTCTATTTCATAAAAATCCTCGAATAATAATAATTAGCCTGGATAGAAACCTGAAAAGTGAATAGGAATAATAAAATCTTACACAAATGGACCCATTTTATGACCACTTGATTCACTTCTGTGTGGACGAATCAATTATAATAGTTATTACACCAAGGAGGAGAAGTATGTTTTCCTGCTCGAGGTTAAGTTTTCTCCTGAAGCACCGCCGAATGAGAAAACTTCATTAGCTTTCGAGACCGTATGGCCGAGGGAGATAACTGTAGTATGAGCTCCCGAGGCATAGCCGAGGGAGATAATCCCAAGAGCAGAAATACTTCGATCCATGTTGCGTATTAAATTTTATCTACGACTATTGCACCATGGGTAATAGCTATTAAGTTTATAAGCATAAAAGTTTTACTTACAAATTCACGTAATTTAAACACCTTAAACTGATATTTAGTTAGTTGATTTATTAAAATAACAATTTTTATACTAAATATACGTTTTTAATTTAATTAAGTTTAGTTTGTTTTTAATTTAAAGACTTTGTATGATAACCTAAAGTAACCTTCCTGAAAAATTAGCTAAACAGCAAAAAAAAAAAAACATGACGGCCAACATAATACTTAAAAATTACCTAAAAAAATACCTTTTAAGTTGGTATGATTGTTTTTTCACTCCCAAGGGAGGGAAGTAACGCTTCCCTCCCTGTTATTAGCAATGTAAAGTCCACTTACAGTGCAATTCGTAGATAAATGGTATTTTTGCTATTCTGCTTAGCACGCAGTTCTGAGCTTTATTATGTAGTGTTTGAGAGGAGTGGGGGGCACCAGCTCGGTGCTTTACTGTCCTCAGTACAGCCATGACCGAGTAGTTGGTACATTCATCTGGTGCACAACACATCATTATAAAGTTTTTGACCAACGAAGCCTTTAAACCCTTGGAAATGTTTACTTGTTTGAAGGCACAGTTTGGGAACACTACACTGTCCCAGAATAGAGCGTATACATAGGAGAGAAAAAGTCATGATTGACGCCTGAGAAAAAGTCTTGCAGACGACTATTTTTTGTTCACCTTAAAGGAATCATTTAGAGGAGCAACGATTCAAAAGCAAATTGGCATACACAAACCTTTGAGTTTTGCTTTCAAATCATTCTCCTCCAAGTGATTCCTTCAAGGGCTATTTAATAAATTACCTCTCCCCGACACCCTTTAAATTTAATTTCAAAGGATTTGACTTCAAATTGTATAAAATGTAATTAAACTTAAAAATAAATTCAAGTGAGACAGTGTTTCATAAGGGGATAAGATGATATAGTAATTTATTCGTACTTGTTCGGAAATTTTAATAATTTGTACTATGTCTTATGCTCACTAAAAATAGAAACATTAGTTTTCATATATATCCAAAACAACCGACTAAAAATGCGAATTTCAAACTATTTCTTAAAGATTCGATAAATATTAACAAATAATATTTAATAATCCCTGTTTAGAAGTCGAATTATTGTAAAGAAAAGGCACTTAGGCTTATTATTTAATAAAATACTGCAATCATGTTATTATTTCCTTCCTACTTTTATTTTCAGGTTATGAAAGTTATAATGATTTCTTCATATCGAGGCAGTAAACCTGCTGCAGTTAATTATTTTAACTCCCACCTATAAAGGTATGAAATACTCTTCGATAATTTGGTATTTTTTATTTATTTTTTGTTACATATGTCTTTATACTATGCTAAAACGGTAAAGGAACTATTTAAGGTTGAACCTGAGATTTTTAATATTAATTCCTGAAGTTATCTAATAAGTTTTTTTGTCGCTTTGGTCTCTTTGAGTAAATTTCTGGTTTGATCTTTTGCTAACTTATCAATTTATGCAACAGCATGGCAAGCAAAGATTTTGTAATTCAAATAAGAAAACTTAAAAGTGAATAAATTGAATGCTGAAGACAATAACTAGCTTTGATTGTGTCTTTGTTTACCTTCGTTCTGGGTCAATCCATACGAAGTGGTCCAAAAATTAAATAGTTGGTTGCTCGACCATTTTAAAAAAAATTTATATTTTCCCTGTTGTTTCTCTCATATTTAAGGNTTTTTAGTATGTGAATTTGGCCACCTTGCAACTTGGCTGCTGTTTTTAGTATGTGAATTTGGCCACCTTGCAACTTGGCTGCTGTTTTTAGTATGTGAATTTGGCCACCTTGCAACTTGGCTGCTGTTTTTAGTATGTGAATTTGGCCACCTTGCAACTTGGCTGCTGTTTTTAGTATGTGAATTTGGCCACCTTGCAACTTGGCTGCTGTTTTTAGTATGTGAATTTGGCCACCTTGCAACTTGGCTGCTGTTTTTAGTATGTGAATTTGGCCACCTTGCAACTTGGCTGCTGTTTTTAGTATGTGAATTTGGCCACCTTGCAACTTGGCTGCTGTTTTTAGTATGTGAATTTGGCCACCTTGCAACTTGGCTGCTGTTTTTAGTATGTGAATTTGGCCACCTTGCAACTTGGCTGCTGTTTTTAGTATGTGAATTTGGCCACCTTGCAACTTGGCTGCTGTTTTTAGTATGTGAATTTGGCCACCTTGCAACTTGGCTGCTGTTTTTAGTATGTGAATTTGGCCACCTTGCAACTTGGCTGCTGTTTTTAGTATGTGAATTTGGCCACCTTGCAACTTGGCTGCTGTTTTTAGTATGTGAATTTGGCCACCTTGCAACTTGGCTGCTGTTTTTAGTATGTGAATTTGGCCACCTTGCAACTTGGCTGCTGTTTTTAGTATGTGAATTTGGCCACCTTGCAACTTGGCTGCTGTTTTTAGTATGTGAATTTGGCCACCTTGCAACTTGGCTGCTGTTTTTAGTATGTGAATTTGGCCACCTTGCAACTTGGCTGCTGTTTTTAGTATGTGAATTTGGCCACCTTGCAACTTGGCTGCTGTTTTTAGTATGTGAATTTGGCCACCTTGCAACTTGGCTGCTGTTTTTAGTATGTGAATTTGGCCACCTTGCAACTTGGCTGCTGTTTTTAGTATGTGAATTTGGCCACCTTGCAACTTGGCTGCTGTTTTTAGTATGTGAATTTGGCCACCTTGCAACTTGGCTGCTGTTTTTAGTATGTGAATTTGGCCACCTTGCAACTTGGCTGCTGTTTTTAGTATGTGAATTTGGCCACCTTGCAACTTGGCTGCTGTTTTTAGTATGTGAATTTGGCCACCTTGCAACTTGGCTGCTGTTTTTAGTATGTGAATTTGGCCACCTTGCAACTTGGCTGCTGTTTTTAGTATGTGAATTTGGCCACCTTGCAACTTGGCTGCTGTTTTTAGTATGTGAATTTGGCCACCTTGCAACTTGGCTGCTGTTTTTAGTATGTGAATTTGGCCACCTTGCAACTTGGCTGCTGTTTTTAGTATGTGAATTTGGCCACCTTGCAACTTGGCTGCTGTTTTTAGTATGTGAATTTGGCCACCTTGCAACTTGGCTGCTGTTTTTAGTATGTGAATTTGGCCACCTTGCAACTTGGCTGCTGTTTTTAGTATGTGAATTTGGCCACCTTGCAACTTGGCTGCTGTTTTTAGTATGTGAATTTGGCCACCTTGCAACTTGGCTGCTGTTTTTAGTATGTGAATTTGGCCACCTTGCAACTTGGCTGCTGTTTTTAGTATGTGAATTTGGCCACCTTGCAACTTGGCTGCTGTTTTTAGTATGTGAATTTGGCCACCTTGCAACTTGGCTGCTGTTTTTAGTATGTGAATTTGGCCACCTTGCAACTTGGCTGCTGTTTTTAGTATGTGAATTTGGCCACCTTGCAACTTGGCTGCTGTTTTTAGTATGTGAATTTGGCCACCTTGCAACTTGGCTGCTGTTTTTAGTATGTGAATTTGGCCACCTTGCAACTTGGCTGCTGTTTTTAGTATGTGAATTTGGCCACCTTGCAACTTGGCTGCTGTTTTTAGTATGTGAATTTGGCCACCTTGCAACTTGGCTGCTGTTTTTAGTATGTGAATTTGGCCACCTTGCAACTTGGCTGCTGTTTTTAGTATGTGAATTTGGCCACCTTGCAACTTGGCTGCTGTTTTTAGTATGTGAATTTGGCCACCTTGCAACTTGGCTGCTGTTTTTAGTATGTGAATTTGGCCACCTTGCAACTTGGCTGCTGTTTTTAGTATGTGAATTTGGCCACCTTGCAACTTGGCTGCTGTTTTTAGTATGTGAAGTTGGCCACCTTGCAACTTGGCTGCTGTTTTTAGTATGTGAATTTGGCCACCTTACAACTTGGCTGCTGTTTTTTATTCGGTGGATTCGCTCGATTATTAGCTTTCTCTAAACTTAACAATCGCTTACTTTATTTGTATTTTCTTCGCCGTATCTTCGATAACGATTAGCTTGAATAATAAAATCGATTGTAAGCGTAGTATTGATAATTTTTTTATTTTAACATTAAAAACGAAGTACATATTAGAAGTACATATTAAAATATGTACTTCTAACTTGTCTACAACTTAAGTTGTGGCAACGGTTCAAACACCAGATGTGGGACATGCTTTACATTGACCATCACACGGAGTAGAAGTGTATAAAGTCTGAAACGGTACATCATTTTTAAGGGCTAAACAGTGGAGCTTAAAGAAGAATCGATAGTGGTTAGATGGTAATTTGTTACAGTGTTTTGTTTCTACTTGGTCTATATTGTCAGTAAGGTATGTTAAGGTCATGCTATCAATTGTCTCAATTTGTCGCTGTTGTCGGTATTTATAAAGTTAAATACACACTGGTTCTGAGTCCGGTTCAAACTCCGAAAACAGGCTTTGGAGTCAGAGACTTTACCGGTTTCTTTGACCTTTCTGAGGCTATCAGCGTTCATAGACTTTTGTTGTGCAAATTACTTTGCTTGTTTTTCTTTATTTTTTATTTTTAAATATTAATACAACAAATAAAGAAGAAGTTTTTATATTTTTGTAATTTTTAATTTTTTAAGATGTCTGGTGAAGATGATTCTGAAATGTGGTATTCGGATGAAGAAGACGCGGGATATGAGGATTATTACAATATAACGGACGATGTGTATTTGAGGGAAACTTACGATGACATCGAGGTCGATCCTGAATATTTTGAATACCAATGCTTACTCGTAGAACAGGTTAACGAATTACTCGATGAAGCCGTTCAAAATTTAAGCAGTTGCCTTCAGGTATCCATTTTTTACTTATATTCTTGGTTTGCTTCTTATACTGTTAGAAGACTTAATCGCAGATTTAGGCATTCTAGGGATTCCTGAAACCGATTCATGAACGATGTATACAAATACACCGATGAGGCAAGTTCAGACTACGATTCCAGTAGGCAATTTGTATAATATTCTCGATCCAGCTGCTAGGGACGGTCGGCTGCTAAGATTCTATCAAGAATCAAGCGGCCGATGTTACATTATGCAGTTACAGGGCTCATTCAGACTAAAGATAATGAATTATTCACTTTGCACTCACCCTGCGTAAATATAATAATAACTGTAATATAATTAAAGCATACGCACCTTTTTCTCCACTTGACTAATGGCCTATGGTGGTGGTGTAATCCACAATTTCCTATAACATTTCTTAGCCGAATACCACCCGGCTAAAACTATTGAATTAAATCACGAGGTTGAATTCACTAGAATGGAGGTCTGACTAAAAGCCGGTAAATTGAAGCAGAAGTGGGGAAAGTGAGAGAAAGAAGTCCCAAGGGGAAAGTGAGAGAAAGAAGCCCCAAGGGAAAAGTGAGAGAAAGAAGCCCCAAGGGGAATGATTGTTGATAATTGTATCTCTAAGAGGGTTGAATGAAATACAAAGTATGGTAAGCATAATACCATACCTTCTCAACTTACTGGCTGGAATGAGGAAAGGCAGTGCCTCACAGAGGTCATATAGAAACCTTGTTCATTAAGCTACGTAATGTATGTAACCTCCTTCACAGAGAAAAAATCTCGACAAGAAGGTAGCTGTACAGTGATTGAACAGTCCTAAATTAATAAGAAAAGCAAGGACAGGTTAAAAAAAACTATAGATAATAGTTATTTGTGCAACTAGTGCGGAAAGTGGCACTTTGCTGCACTCGAGAGAAATATTTACGCCTGAGCCGAAGGCGAGGGCGGAAAGGTTTCTCGAGTGCAGCAAAGACACTTTAAGCTCGAGTTGCACATTACATTTTTCCTACAGTTAGTTTTTAATCTGTAAATAAATTGAAAATAATAGAGTGTTTGTTAACATGTATAAAAGGTTTTACAATATCAAGTAAACCAGCTGTTCTGTTTATAGACAGTGTTGCCTTTTTTTGCCGGATTATTTTTTGCAAACTTATTTCTCATCATAACCCTTACTCATCACATTTCATTCTTTATTTTAGATTTTTTATCTTCACTTTTTATACTTCAACATTTTTATATTTGATATATATTGTTTAAATTGTGAAGTTAGTCAAAAAATAACCATTAGTTGTCGTTGTTATTATAATTATAATTTAGATTATTAAATCTCTGTTTAGATTTAAGTTCTTTATGTTCGTCAGTTGGAACACTGGAGTGCGGTAAAGTAAAATGAGTGCGGTAAAGTAAAACGAGTTCGGTAAAAGAATCTGCTGTTTTGCGTACTATTTTGAGTGCGATAACAACCACTTTATTTATCGGTCAACTGTAGGAAAAAATACTTTGGCACCAGCTCGAAGTAATGTGAGAAGGGTACTGTGCTGGACTCTGCCTAGGAATAGGGTTGGGTTTCTTGTGGGTTGGAGAGCCGTCCCCACACTTTGTTTTGAGAGACTCTCATTGGATACGTCAAAAAGTTTTTTTTTTCTAACTCTAATACCGCATTTACACATTCGCGCTCGTGTTATTTATTTTTTAACAGAGTGTTTTGATTTATGTGTACTTAATATCACTTCATTATATTTTATTACCAAAAAATATGTCAATTCAACCAATTAATTACAGAAGCATTAATCTATATTTTATTTTTGTACTTTCATATTATAAAAAATATAGTGGGTGTTAGTGTCCTAAATAGCTGGTTCACCGTGGTACATTTCCAAAAAAATTATCCATTCCATTCTCCGATTAAAAAGAAAAAAGTAAAAAAACAAACAAAAAACACGTGATAAAGAGAAGGACTCGTTATGAAATGAACAGAGAGTGTGTAAACACTGAGTTCGCCTCGCCTCCCGACTCGTTGCAACCCTAGACTTCCAGGAATTTCCCTTTGACTCGCACTAGAGAGACCGCTCCTGACGCGATCGCCACGAGTCGCGAGGCGATTGACGAGGCGAATGACGAGTGAGTCGTTTACACAATCGCCTCGCGGCTCGCCTCGCGCCTCGCCTCGTCAATCGTGCGAATGTGTAAATGCGGCATAATAATGAATTATAATACCAGAAGCTCGCTGCTTAGTTATAAACACCTTTGTAAGACCAAAAACATTTTTAAATTAGACGTTATGGTGCTTCTAGTATAATAATGAATTATTGTTTTTTCAGACCGTTGCCCACATCTCTAATATATTTTATTAAACTATACCTGTTTCAGATCGCTCCTCCTATCGCTAAACAGGTTCTTCATCATAACGATTGGGCGCCTACGGCGGTTATCGCCCAAAAATTCAACGGCGACATCCTACAATTACTCGGTGTCAACACCTCCAAGAAGAAGTTTACTCTCGAGTCGTACGGCCATAAGCTATGCTGCCCTGTTTGCTTGATCCCGACGAATCCTGATAAATTCAGCCATTTATCATGCGGTCATCGGTTTTGTAACGAATGTTGGACAATGCATTTCGAAGTTCAAATCACTCAAGGAATTTCTACAGGTATAGTTCGAGAACCAATAATTTGATGTTGGGCGGTATCGTTTAACCCCTCTATAATACTTTTATCAATACGTTTTTATTAATACATTTATCGGTCTAATATGCTATTTGTTACAGGGATATCTTGTATGGCTCAAGAGTGCGGTTTGGTAGCGTCAGAAGAATTTGTTCTTTCTCTGTTGAAGAAACCTAATCTTCGAGAAAAATACCACACGTTTGCTTTTAGAGACTATGTGCGAACACATCCGGAGTTGAGATTCTGCCCGGGTCCTAATTGCAACGTTATAATTCGAGCTACAGAACAAAAATCAAAAAAAGTTCTCTGCTGTATTTGTAATACTGTTTTTTGGTACGATAATTATATTAACTTTTTTTTTTAATTTTAAATTAAAGCTTCGGTTAAAGAAATTTTTATGGGAATGTAACTGTCGATAAGTATGTATGAATGTCTTTTTCTTTCACCGTATCTCTGTATGACGATAAAACAACGCATTTTATGCAACTCCGAAACATTTGCTCCCACATACAGTAGAACCTCTATTATCCGAACTAATTGGGACCAGAGGTGGGTCGGATAATCGAAAAGTTCGGATATTCGAGGTTCATTAAAATAAAAGAAAAACAAATCAATTAAGTATACAATGTTACTTTAAAGGTAGTTATATTTTTAAAATAAAAATGATATACACACAAACGTGTATAAAACAACACGCTATATTACATTTTTCTCAGGTAGGTTTGAAAAAAATCATGAATTTTTGTCTGTTTCACCTTCAACAAGGTGGCAAATACATCTAACCACCTCACCGATGGCATGTTCGGATAATAGAGGGCTCGGATAACAGAGGTTTGGATAATCGAGGTTCTACTGTAATTATTTTAACAAGTTAAATAAGAATATAGGGATGATTGTAATATTCAGAGAGTATTTTATTAACTTTCATAATTTTGAACTTGGAAAAATACGGCACATTTGTAACATTTACAACTCGATGTCATAATGCTACTGACTGTACTAGAACCTCGATTAACCTTCAAGCATGGGATCGGAGCCTCGATGTATAATCGGTTAATAAGTTAAGGGACAATTTTCGGTCAAAAAATCACTTGTTATTTTTAACAATAAAATAGCTTGGTTTATCAAGGCAATTTTTTCAGTTTTAATAATTAAAGGCACTACCTTCATGTTAACGTACCAGAAGGGTTGGGGGTAGTGTGGGAACACCCGAAATCGGAGAAAGGGGGATGCTCTTGGGAGGTGTGGTTAGATGATAGCTATTGGACGGCTTATAAGGTACAGATAATCGAGGTTCTACTGCACTTCTAAGTGTATGTAATGCGGTATTTTATGATTTATGAATTGTTACGTAAAAGGAAATTTTTTCTTCATTCTGTCACAATTAGGGGAGGGTTGTTGGATATGTATAATGATACCTACAGCTTGAACTACCGAGAAATGTTAACACCTAAGCTTTACCATATAAATGAATTGACCGAGTGACTGGCTACTAGATAATCGACCAATACATCTTAAACAAAAATAAAACTTATTTGTTTGTACCTATCTATTAATATTACTTTTTTGAAATTAGTTTCCGCTGTGGAATGGATTATCACGCTCCGACTGACTGTAATACTATTAAAAAATGGCTTACCAAATGTGCTGATGACAGTGAAACTGCCAACTATATCAGCGCTCATACTAAAGATGTAAGTAAATTATCTTTTATTTCAGCAGCGTTTAGAGATAATGCAAATTATCTGACATTCTAAGTTATTAGAAATCCCAGACAGCTCAGACAAACTTTCTCATATATGAGTTCATAATTACTTAACCCAGTGTTTTCCATTTATTAGATTTCGCATTATTGTAGGTACATTTAATCATTATTTTATCATAAAAAGAACTTCTCCACGACAGGGAGTTGAACACAACCTCTCTTCCTCCGCATTTAAAGCTCTTTTCTCAGGAACTAGAGTTTTCCTGTGAAAACAGTCTATATCTTTAGATTCAAATTCAAAAGGACTACATTTTAGAATTTTTTAATTTCATCATCTGGATCGATTTTGAGAAATTTGTTTAACGTGTTTTCAAAGTTTTTGGGGGTTAGCTCTCCCAAGTATGGAGCTATAATGTATTTCTCGTTTCGATTCAGGGTATGATTGTTCTGTGTACATGTATGCTAAATTCATCAAAATCGGCTTAAATGTTAAGCTCTAAGCATCTGCACACGACAGCATTTTTTTAAAATCACTTTTTTGGACTCAAGGTACCTCAAAACGTGTAAAACTATCAAAATATCATAATAGAATATATAATAGAATTTTGGCGATATCACAATACTTTCCCTTCATATGCGAAAGTAAAAATTAAGGGAACAGACATGCAGAAGGTTATATGTTCCATACCTAGAACTCTCATGTTAGGTGTTCCATATGTAGAGCTCTCATGCTAGATTTTCCATATCTAGAGCTCTCATGTTAGGCGTTCCATATCTAGAACTCTCATGTTAGATGTTCCATACTACTACTACTACTATCCAATTCTAATTTTATTACAACAGTAATAGTATGTAATATAGGCCTACTAAAGTATCCCTAATCCTACTATCCATATGCTTGTGTGTATCTACTACCTACCTCTTCCTAGTAAACAAACAAGAACAAAGAGATTTAGCCCATCTTAGTACCTTCCACATCCTTGTAAACAAGAACAAAGGAATTTAGCCCATCTTAGTACCTACCACATTCTAGTAATCAAGAACAAAGAAGATATTTAACTCATCTTAGTACCTACCACATTCTAGTAATCAAGAACAAAGAAGATATTTAACTCATCTTAGTACCTACCACATTCTAGTGAACAAGAACAAAGATATTTAACTCATCCTACTACCAACCACATCCTTGTAAACAAGAAATAAGAGATTTTGCACTTATAGCTCCCAAACAAGAAATAAGAGATTTTGCACTTATAGCTCCCAGGGAACTTCCAACAAGATATGTTAAGGTAATACAATGCGAGGGAGACTTATGAAAGAAGAGCTGGATGTAAATAGCTTGGTAGTACTAACGGGGTCATAAAAAAAAATCCAAAAACAATTATTTATTCTTAACCCTGGGGGCTGATGAATCCAAATTGTCCAATTGTCTGATAATAATTGTTGTTATGAATAAAGTTAAACACAAGTGATATTTTATTTATTTATTTATTTTTTTTTTTGTAGTGCCCGAGGTGTCATATATGTATTGAGAAAAACGGTGGTTGCAATCACATGCAGTGCTACAACTGTAAGCATGATTTTTGCTGGATGTGTCTCGGCGACTGGAAATCTCACGGCTCAGAATATTACGAATGTTCGAGATACAAAGAAAATCCCAATATCGTTAACGAATCTGTTCATGCTCAAGCTAGAGAAGCATTGAAGAAATATCTCCATTATTATGAAAGGGTAGGTTGTGCAAAACCTTTAAAATTTAATGTTTAAAGATTCATTTGATCTTATACGAGGTAACACCACAAGCTCTCAGCTTTCATATATGAACCTATTTAAATATTTTATAATAAAATAATAAATATTGTTTTTAAATGTTGGCTCACCAAATTTTAAAGCAAAAATCAATTTCTCGTTTATGAGTATTCATATACGATACTATTGTTTATGAAAAAGAAGAAGAAAAAAATTAAACATGGATTTAAAATAAACTTGAAACGAGATATAACTTTGTGTTAAACTTGTTAATCTTAATTGTTAAACTTATTAATTTTATTTTTTTTAGTGGGAAAATCATTCTAAAAGTTTAAAATTAGAAGAACAAACGTTGGAAAAAATAAAAGCTCGAATTAATGTAAAAGTCATGACCGCCTCCGGAACTTGGATAGATTGGCAATATTTAATGGATGCCGCGTCTTTGTTAGCCAAGTGTAGATACACTCTACAGTATACGTACCCTTATGCTTATTACATGGAACCCGGTCCGAGGAAAGAACTGGTAATTTTATCATATCTCAAGATTAACACCCTAGTTAATCATATTTAATTTGCTGTATAGCATCGTATATAAGACGCCATCAAATTTAAGACACCCTAATCTTGAGAATCCATTTAGTAAAAAAATAAAAATTAATTTAGGACACCCTTCAATAATTTTAATATAATTACAAGTTTGATTTTTATCGTTTACATAAACATAGGTTAATTTAGTCTTACATAAAAGTTCATTTACACAGAAACAGTAGAATTGGAATTGCTTGAAAAAGATTTGTCTTTCATGATTGAATTAGCGTTAGAACTAACAAACTTTTGAAATATAAACGGAAATTACATGTTGGGGATTCTTATAATTGAATAATTGGAAACAGTGAAGTAAAGAATCGCGAGTTTTCCGCAAATACTGTTTCACTTATCTAGGGCGTCATGTGTGAGAAATGGAAAAACTGACAAATATAATGTTATGTGAAAATAAATATAATATATGTAGCTTGATAAAAACCGCATTATTTACGGATACTTTATTATTTCATACTCTTTCTCGAAAAACCAGATAGGCTACATCAAAACACAGTAAATCTACGACAGATACATTAGAACGCCCAAGATATGTTAGATCTACCTGTTTACTTCTGTGTCTCATAATGGAGGACCGAAGATTGAAAACGTATTAAGAGATAACATATGAAACTAAGAAGTATCCATAATGGGTGCATTTTTGATCAATTTATAGATAAAACTTTAATTTCAATATGCCAGTTTTTACATATCTACACATGATGCCACAGATGCGCTTCATCGACCCTAAAACTAGCTGTTGGTAACCTAACCCTCTAGCACTCTTGCACCGGAAAATGCAGCGGAATGAAAAAATATAAGCAACAACAAGGAAGACTTTATAGTCATTCGTCGGCTTTCTACCTGCTAAGAAGTTCTTTCCCCCAAATTTATTTAGAAGAATGTTTGTCATCTTAATTTTATGGGAGTGATAAACTGGTGTTTTTTTAATCAACTTCGAATTTGAAGATCCGCCCCGTTTTAAAATGCTTAAAATCATGGAAAGTAGTGTGTCTTAAATTCGATGCAATACAGTAACTCATTATCGAGTAATTATTATTATTTATTTATTTTTATTTTATATTTTGTTTCTGATTTGACGGTTTGTTTAGTTTGAGTACCAACAAGCCCAACTAGAAGCCGAAATCGAGAATCTGTCGTGGAAAATAGAGCGTGCCGAAACTACAGACCGAGGTGACCTTGAAAACCAAATGGACATAGCAGAAAAGCGAAGGCATACTTTGTTAAAAGATTTTTTGGAAGTATGATACATTAGGTTTTTTTCAATTGATGTGAATGGATTTTGATGTATTTAACTGTCGAGAAAAGATATTTTTTAATTATTCGAGGGTCTAGCCTAGCCCTATCGTTATGAATTGTCGTACTTATAAATTTGGTTTAAAGTAAATATAATTAAGCGTAATAATTTTTACCAAATGTGCGGTGGTGTGTGTTCTACCTGTGATATTTGTTTGGAGCTTATAATTTGTTTTTAATAATTTTCTCCAACTCAGTGTTTATTTGTTTATATTTAAACTAACGGTAAAGACAATTAGTTTTTCAGTATTTTGTATATTTTAGTTCTTTTGATTTTTTTTCACTTATTAGTGAATTTACTTTTTTCTTCAAATGAAGCATTACAATAATTCTACTGTAGAGTGGATTTGTTGTATTTTATTAGGGAAATGCTTGCATTACTTTACACGTGGTCCGTAGCATTTGTAGTTGTTTATTTTGATACTAATATTTTTGATATTGAGCATGGTCATGTGTCAGTATGTTGAGATAATGAATGATCTAGGGATGAATGATCTAGGAATGAATGATCTAGGAATGAATGATCTAGGAATGAATGATCTAGAAATGAATGATCTAGGAATGAATGATCTAGGAATGAATGATCTAGGAATGAATGATCTAGGAATGAATGATCTTGGAATGAATGATCTAGGAATGAATGATCTAGAAATGAATGATCTAGGAATGAATGATCTCGGAATGAATGATCTAGGAATGAATGATCTAGGAATGAATGATCTTGGAATGAATGATCTAGGAATGAATGATCTAGGGATGAATGAAAGGCTTCTGTTTTATAAATTTGCTCAGTTTTCACAAGTAGGGATCTTTTTTCATACAAGGAGAATTCCAATTCCCAAAATATTTAGGTTTGGGATATTTATAGCAAAACCGTTTATAAATTTAAATTCTAAAAAGTAAGTTAATTTAGAAATTTAAATTGTTTCCTTATTTCCGGTTTGATATTTGGGATTCTTTTGATTCCGAGGTGTGATAGTCTCCTTTTCCTTTAATTTTAGTTATTTTCCGTTATAATTTTAATTTATTATCCCCTATGTACGCTACCGGTAAATTTATGAGTTCGGAACATCGCATAATCTCATATTTGTCAAATGTTTTAGTGTATTTGTTTCTCGATGTATCGAATATCTCTAGTTATAAGTTTGTCGTTAGATTAAGATTCACTTTGATTGCAAAATGTCACTTGACATGGAAATTTATACAAGAGCGTATGTTGTATATACAATGTCTTAATCAGGTGCACTTATTAAAAGTGTGTTTTTACCCCCATCTTTCATTCCTACGTGTTTTTTTTATTCCGAGGCTTTTAAAGAAGTGGATCCGTGTAGATCCACTTCTTTAAAAGCATGTCGATGTAATATTTCTATTTAATCTTGTTGTTTATTTGACGTTCTTGTTAATCTCTCATAAATTTAATTCGGCGGACATTTTTTTGCCAGGAGCAATCTTACGAAAAATATTTATCGCTTTTCTCGTGTACATATTTAATTTACCTTTTTCTCGAATAAATACTTTTTAATCGGTTACATAAGTTACCATTTTCCCCGGTTATGTAATTTTATTTTTCCCTTAAATTTTTAAATTAATTAAATTTAAATTAATTAAATTTTTCCGTTAAATGTACGGGCTAGACTTTCAGGTGCTTACATCAAATAATTAATGTTAGACTCCCTTAAATAACTGTCCTTATCCGTTTCGAATGTGTCGTTTAAAAAAATTACTTATATATATGTTTATAGTACGTGTTTCTTTATTATCGTAATTTACGACTTCTTTCCTAGCCAGATACGATCTTCCTTTTAATATTAAATTTAGATTTTTCCTTTTACGAGAGGGTTAAGTGAAATTAACGAAGGACCTTTGTGAATAATTTTGATTTTTCATCTTTTTTTAATCCGATAATATCGGATTAATAAAAATGAAAATTATTTCTAGGGATCAATTTGGAAATCAGTATTGTTTTATTTTACTGCCATTATTTGTTTTAAACTACAGTTGATTCTCTGTAGTCCAACACATGAAGCTGACGACCCCCTCCCCTCTAGCCACGTGCAAGATAAGATAACTATAAGAGGGGGGAACTAGCAAACACAGGGGCACTAGGCTCAAAAAAACAAACCATCAGTCCTTGTTTATGTAACTTTATAAATGCAATTGTTTGATCAATAAATAGTCTGATTCAGACCCTTACCTGTCCTATTAGAGCAGTGGTTCCCAACCGGTGGTCCGCGGACCGCAGGTGGTCCGTGAGAGCCTCGGGAGTGGTCCGCGAAAAGGTCCGGTAGCATATGTAAAAAGTTAAAAACAATGAACAACCATAATAAGGCACAGGGGTTTATTAAAAACAAAAGGTTATATTATATTGGAACTCAATTTATTACATTATCTATTGAACTTCAAAATGACAGTAACTTCAAGGATTCATTTGATTCTGGTGTAAACGTAGAAGATTTAGGAGTAAAAAAGCCATATCTTACCCAAATATTCGACAGGCACTTTGCCATATCTCATGTTGTTTTCGACAACATTTTTGTGTGAGTAGGGATTCTCGACTTTATTCTTTATTGAATACAAAGGAATCGGCTGAACACAAGCAGTGATTTAAGATTAGCTCAAAGCAGGATTCTAACTCCTAGAATTCCTCAGCTTTTCAAACAAATTTGTGCACTAAAGTCATTCTTATATTAAAAAAAAAAAGTAATTTTTATTTAATTAATCATTTGTAATTCACAGTAATTAATTGTATCTAATAATAAGTCATGGTTTCTAAAAATTTGTTTTTTACTTCTTCTTCCT
>KZ651311.1:150189-161453 GCA_001010745.2 Gerris buenoi | reverse complement strand
GTAATTAGTAATGTATAGTCTACTTACAGTGCAAGTCGTAGATAAAATATATATATTTTTTTTTTTAATTTCTGTTAAATCATTTAATTTTTAAAACAAAACCGATATGATATCCATACATGAGTACTATGTGTAGAAGGACGTTGCTATGCCTTAGGGTTATTAGAAGCTATTTGAGGATAGTAATGCATTTGTTATAAATAGCTACAAGCTTTCACTTTTCGACTAAATCTAGTAAGGCTTATAGAAGTGCTTGCATTGCTACTTTCTCGTGTCCTCAGTATGTAGAGGAAATATTTATCGCCACGGCGCACAAATACAATTATAGATCAATACAATGATTAGATCAACAAGATTTATTGTACTTCAAGTAGCTAAAATTGTTGAATTTAATTTGTTTAAAGATTTTTTTCCGATCTTCTGTAATGTCAATCATGTATAATACAAAAGACCTTAGGCCTGTGAAGGGCATAATTTTATATTTAGGAAAAAAGTGAAATAATTTATATAGGTTATTATATTATCTATTTAAAGACTGACAAATCAAAACAAACATTTGTTTTTATTGGAATAAATGCGGGTTCCTTAGCTTTGCAATAAAAAATCATACTGCACAAATAAATTTATATTTCCAGCGGTTTCCCAGCCGTATTTTGTTAGAAATACCCATCTTTCAGACTTCAGACAGTTCGATTCCTGTCAAAGCCGCAACATCTGATCTGCTGCTAAAAAATCTGCTCGATGCGTCTCATGCTATAGTACATAATTACTTAAAGCCCCATACACGGTCAAAATGTTTGCGCAAACATTTTGACCGTGTATGGGGCTGTTTGATGTTTGCGCCTACATGATGTTTGATGCGTATGGCCTTAATTTGCCCGACATCAGGTTTGCGCAAATATCATGTTTTGCTCAAAATGTCTGATTGAGTATAGGGGGCCTTTAGACTAGTGGTGTCTATTTGTTAGTTCTTTTTGGTGTCTATTTGTTAGCACACTTTTTTAGAAAAATCATACCCGGAGGCGAAAATTAGAAAATATTAGTCTCCAAATTTAGGGGGGGGGGGGGGGGGGGTAGCGGCCAAAAACTCTGACAAAAACTTGAAGGAAAATCATTTCTCAAAAACGGTTCCGACGATTTTGATTTAAAAAAATTCTAAAATGTAGTCCGTTTAAATACGAATCTAACGATAAGCTGTTTTCTTGGGAAAAATCTAGTTGCTGAGAAAATAAATTTTAACGACGGAGAGAGGCCGGGCTCGATTGATAAATTTAGATAAATGTTCAATAATAATTAAATGTTCCGACGCAAATATGAAAACTAATAAGCGGAAAACACTAGACTAAGTATAATTTTCAACTCGTATATGAGGAAGTTTGTCCGAGACCGATTTTTTGCTTTTAAAACAGGGGTGCGTATTATAAGTGCGAGCGAAAACAATTCCCTCCTGATTATTCCAACCTCATTAAAGGTAGATAATTGTCAAATAACCATATTACTACCTTTTTCTTGCACTCGGTTTCTTTTTAACAAAAGGAATTACTCTTCCAACCTCATTATAGGTAGATAATTTACCAATAACCATATTACTACCTTTTGTTGCACTAAGTTTCTTTTTAACAAAAGGAATTACTCTTCCAACCTCATTATAGGTAGATAATTTACAAATAACCATATTACTACCTTTTTCTTGCACTCGGTTTCTTTTTAACAAAAGGAATTACTCTTCCAACCTGATATAATATCATCTTATTATTTTACTCTTAAGTAATCAAATGATGCGGCTATATTAATTATTGTGTGCTTATTTTATCAATTATATTTACGTTGAATGATAATATCATTATGTTTTTTTTAAAATTTGTTGCTGTTTGGTCTTAAAGAAAACATTTTAACGCTCCCTTTTGCGATATTTCGATCCTTCCTTGGGTCATTCTCAAGTTGACTGACTAGAAGATTATTACACTACAGCATTTCTTTAAATCGAATCGAAACATCTGATTCTCGTCAAACTTTCTACATTTGGATAATGTTCATTACACTTAAAGATAGTGTGTACAATTTTATTTGTATAATTTTTTTCATCTTACTTTTTCTTTGTTCATTCACTATTCACTGTCCACGACATAATTCAAATTAGCTAAAAAATCAAAATAGCTAAGTTGTTCTACATTTTACACGATGTAATGGAACTATGGAACCATTACAAATATACCGATGACAAATTTAAACACATTTATATAATTACATATGATTAGCCTATTGACCACAATCTCTCGCGAGACCCCATACGTCCGGGGTCGAACAACGAGATCATGAGACATGTTCCAATGTTTCATTTGATAAAACCTATAACCATCGTATCATTAGCATCTTTAACAAGGAAAATAACGATTCGATCAATTATTTTATAGAAACCTAAACAGTTTGGTGTCCTTTAATAATTATTGATAATTATTTTATACTATTATTCGCTTGAATTATATTTTTTTGATTTAATGACCTCATTAAAAATACCTTATATATCATTTGTCGTATTATTTACTACCTTTCAAAAAAAAAAAAAAGATTTTGGTACTCAAAACCCCATGGAAACGGTAATTTCAAAACGTTTGAGTTCAAGGTTACAACAACAATGTTTGGTTTTGTACTGAAATGGTTTTGAAAAATATCATGGAAACGGGTATTAATTTTTAAAATTGTTTAGAAAATTGTTTTGGAAACTCCTCATGAAAACACTTTCGGTTTGAAACCAAAACGGTTTTGATAACTCCGCATGGAAACACTTTCAGTTTGAAACCAAAACGGTTTTGACAACTCCTCATGGAAACACTTTCGGTTTGAAACCAAAACGGTTTTGATAACTCCGCATGGAAACACTTTCAGTTTGAAACCAAAACGGTTTTGATAACTCCTCATGGAAACACTTTCGGTTTGAAACCAAAACGGTTTTGACAACTCCTCATGGAAACACTTTCGGTTTGAAACCAAAACGGTATAACTCCTCATGGAAACACTTTCAGTTTGAAACCAAAACGGTTTTGATAACTCCTCATGGAAACACTTTCGGTTTGAAACCAAAACGGTTTTGAACACAGAAACGAAGTAATTGTCCACAGAAGTGGTTCCAGAAAGAAACCCCTAAAAATCGGCGACTTTAGACATCAATTGTGTTTAAGAGTTTTAAAAAAGTTTCACCTTTGAGAAAAACTTTAACATTTATTTTTCTGAATTGGTTCTAGATAAGAACCGATTAAAAGATAATTTTAAAAATAAATCTCGAATGTTGGATTATTTATTGGAGAAGTAAAAGCAACAGGTATTTACAGCTTTAAGTAATTAAATTATAAACCTTAAGTTTATGAACACCTTCTTAATTTCTGTGATGAATATTATGATGATGGATATGTCTAGGTGTAAGAAAAACGACTATTTAAAACACGTTGCTTAGAAACGTTTCGACCCTGATAAAGGTCATCTTCAGTCTTTATTTTCTAAATTTTTCAGTCTTTTTAGAAAATAAAGACTGAAGATGACCTTTATCAGGGTTGAAACGTTTCTAAGCAATATGTTTTAAATAGTCGTTTTTCTTACACCTAGACATATCCATCATCATAGCTTTAAGTAATTGCAGAACAAAAACAAGGGGTACTTTACAAACTAGTATGTACACTAATATAATAATAATATGTTTCACCTCTGCAAGTTGAACCCGAAATGTTTTTAGTCTGACTTCAGATGAGAAGTTAGTCATAACTCAATTTAATTTTTAAACTCTTTCTATTACGTTTAAGATGCATAATTCAATAAATTTAGTATAGGAATACAAACACACACACAGTACAATATAGCATAGATATACTCGTATTTAGTACATTTTTTGAACATATACTTGAGATAATATAAGAATAGGTTGATTCTTAAAATAATACATCAATTTAAAATCACCCATCGATTATTTTAAAATGTAGTTTTTTATCAACATAATATAGCCACTAATTAGAAAACTTAAATTTTGGGTGCAAACATCAATTTAAAATTTAGCAAAACGAATATTATTAGCGACTTATAAAACTAGTTTAGTTTCCTAAAATCGTATAATTTCGAATATTCAAGGAAAAAGAATTCTTTATAATTTTTATAGGTGGTATTCCAAATTTATTTTTCGCAAAATAATGTCGAAAATCGAATTTCAAATATCCCCCACCCCTCCATTTAAAAGTCTGTTACTAGTAAATGAGGGGTGAATATAAAGGTTTCGTAGAGTGCATTCAAAGTTGTGATATTGCTTTTTACTTTCTCATATAAAGAGAAAGTATTGTGATGGCGCGAAAAATCGATTTCGAGATTTTGATGGATTTATACGTTTTGAGGTCGCCTGAGTCCAAAAAATTAGTTTCTAAAAAATGTCTGTCTGTCGTCTGTCGTTTGTCTGTCGTCTGTGCAGACGCCTGGAGCCTAAACTACTGGGTCGATTTTGACGAAATTTGGCATACATGTTCAGAAAAATCATACTCCGAGGCGAAATCGAGAAATCAATTTTAGCTTCAAATTTGGGGACGCTACCCCCCAAAAACTCTGAAAAACGTGAAAAAAAAAAAATTCTCGAAAATGGTTCCTACGATATAAGCCGTTTTCCCGGGAAAAATCTAGTTCCTGAGAATATAGCTTTAAACGCGGACAGAGAGAGCCCGGGTACGATTCCCCGCCCGGGAGAAGTTATTTTTATGCGGTATATTTTGATGAAATGTTCAGTAATAATTAAATGTACATACGAAAATTAATAAATGGGAAACACCGGGCTAAGTAAATATGAACTCGTATATGAGAAAGTTTGTCTGAGTTGTCTCGGAAAGATTTTTTCATAAAGACAACCAAAATCTTTTTTATGTTATTATTTATCTATTATTTAAATACATATTACGAAAAATAAGTTTGGAATAGTATCTAGAAAAGTTATAAAGAATACTTTTTTCTTAAATCGTCGACAATCGGACCAATCTTTTCTTGTTACTACTTTAGAAAATTGTACTTTTTAGGTACAGGGTACATTTCGAACTAAAAGTAACACTATAAATCTTCAATTAAGAACGACCAGAATTTACGAAGAGCGACTTTTCCTTGACAATTTTTTTTTTTTTGTAAATTTAATAACTTGTTAATTAATCGTATAATTTTTAATTATTATATAAAAGTAACCAATAAAACACTAACCTGCCCATTGTCCTTTGACCAGTAATTTCGAGGCGCATTGACGAGCCACGCGGGTATAAACCGAACATACCAGCCACCAAACTATCCTGTAAAGGATAAGGGATAGTAATATAATACCGAGCACTTCGAGCCAAGTCATTTGGGACGCGTTAGTAGACGGGGAGAGTGGAGATAGTGCCGGCGAGTGTAACACTTCTACCAAGACCGAGGTACGTCCGTCGCTAGTTCCTACTCCGCTGACATCCCCTACTCTCCACGTCCGCCGTCACAACAATATAGGCTCCGATCCCGTTTGCAAAAATTTCCACCTTTCCCTACCGTCATCGGATTCAATACTCGAGCCCTTATTTACATTTACTTACGCGGAGTAATCACCCGCATTTAATTTTCTATTTTAATCTAATAAGGCGATTTATATTTTAAAATTTAAATACCGGTATTCAAAGGCGAGAGATTAGTCTTAATAGTGGGTAGGTTTTGCAGACGGAACCTTTTATTTATAAATCCTACTTTTCGACGTGATGGGAAACGGTTTGTCGCAAATTATGTTCAAAAAAGTTATTTGGGTTGTTTTCCCGTAGCTTTGTCGCAAATTATGTTCAAAAAAGTTATTTGGGTTGCTTTTCCGTAGTTTTGTCGCAAATTATGTTCAAAAAAGTTATTTGGGTTGTTTTCCCGTAGTTTTACAGCCTTCCATGGTCGGTGTGATAATAAAGTCTTATAAGATAAGCACTGGAGGGATGACCGTCGTAAGTATGGTGTTGGTGCCGATGACAGGAGCTTCAGGGTCGTGTTCCGAACATCAGGGTGAGGTACGACGCGAAAACACCTCCAACACCCAACACCTAGAACTTAACCAACGATAAACCGTTGCCCATCACGTTTAACATTTTATCACAGTAAAAAGCGTCCACTTCATAAATCTAAACGCACAGCTTTACCTCGCCCTCTTATAACTTCAAAAAACTATAAGTAGGTAGTAGGTATATGTATATTGCATTGATTTTTTCAGAAAACTGTACAATTTACGAAAAAATAAAATAAATAAATAAATAAAACCATGTGTTTCCTCTGTCAAAGTAAAGATGTTAAGTTCACATTTACATCACTAAAATAACTAATATATTAGTGTATATTTATTAGTGACTTATTGCAAGAATAAGTAAATATATAAGTCAAATTGTTCTTCTAAAATAAATGATATAAACAATGAACAATTTTACCTAATTAACTAAGAACTAAAAATATAACTATGTATTTATAATTATTTTTGAAAATAAGACTTCTAAAAACAGCGTTTTTATGCATCTCTTATGTGAAATTTGATTTTAACATTTTGTCATAAAGTAAAGTGAAACTTCAGTGTAGCTCGTTGACAAAACTATGAACACAAGTATTTTATAATTAAAAAAAACAAAAATAAAACTGAAATAGTAACAACAATAGTAAATGTAATATAATAAAATTTGTGCTCCTAATCATTGTTATTAAGATCAGTAAACAGTAAACACTTATGCAATACTACTTAAAATCTACAATAATCTATGTAATTTAATCAATAGTTATGAAAAACAATGAAAACATGTTTTCTTAGGCTAGGCGCACACTGGAGAAAAAAAAGTCTGCAGACTGTCTGTGGGCTGTTTGCAGATTGTTTTGTCTCTAATGTGTGACCATGATAAATATCCGCTGGTTCTTTGGACTCTGCTATTCTTAGCAGGTGCTAAAGGATTTCATGTGTTTTGCAGGACCTGTTTTTGTTCTTAAAGAAATTCATTCAACTAAAAGTTGATTCACTTGTGTAGGTTCAAGCAAATATGATCAGGATTAGTTTTGAACAATTTATTTATTGTGATTTCTTAGGCACTTAATTTATTTTCTAGCAACGTAAGATAATGGGGAAAATATCGCGAGTCTTACGTTCGGTCGAGGGCCACACAATATTGTACTGAGAGCCGCATGCGGCCCGCGAGCCGCGTAGAGAGTACCCCTGGTTTAGAGGGACTAAAGCAGGTCTTTTCTTCCCTGAATCAAAAAGTAGGGATAAAAAGTAAGTAGGGCGAAAAAGTAAAGTAGGGCGAAAAAGTAAAGATTGCAACTTAATTATTTTAAAAATAGTAGAAAATGAATGGCTTCGGCTTCGCCTCAAGAACTAACTTTTTCCCGCAGGGAATAATGGCTTACTTTACTCCCTAGGCGCATAAATAACTATTATGAGTTAATTTTTCGATCAGGTAAAGCTAAAGTCGGCCCCAGATGACATGGCTACACTAGGTCATGTTCATTTCACACAGATGACATGGTCATGTTCAAGCAGATGACATGGTCATGTTCAAGCAGATGACATGGTCATGTTCAAGCAGATGACATGGTCATGTTCAAGCAGATGACATGGTCATGTTCAAGCAGATGACATGGCCACGCTAGGTCATGTTCAAGCAGATGATATGGCCACGCTATGTCATGTTCAAGCAGATGACATGGCCACGCTATGTCACGTTCAAGCAGATGACATGGCCATGCTAGGACAAGTTCATACAGATGACATGGTCATGTTCAAGCTGATGACATGCTCATATTCAAGCAGATGACATGGCCACGCTAGGTCATGTTCAAGCAAATGGCATGGCCACGCTAGGAAAAGTTCATACTGATGACATGGTCATGTTCAAGCAGATGACATGGCCAATGGCCACGCTAGGTTATGTGCAAGCAGATTACAAGGCCACGCTAGGTTATGTTCAAAATTCAAGTAGTTCAACTGCCGTCTAAATGTCTGCCTAATCTTCTTGGGTAGAAGAAGTTACAACCAGTCAGCGTCTTTTCATGCCCCAGTGTGGAGGAACCTAACATTCAACTGACTGATCTTTTTGGGTATAAGAAGTTCTTTTCATGCCCCAGTGTGGAGGAACCTAACAGGCAACTGACTGATCTTTTTGGGTAGAAGTTCTTTTCATGCCCCAGTGTGGAGGAACCTAACAGGGAACTGACTGATCATACGTTTAAATTATTTTCTCTTTATTTTGTTTATTGTATAGCTTTTATTTTTTGTCAGAAGTCCCCTCACTTGTTAACCCTATGTTGCCCGAGGTAGATTACTCATCACACTCCTCTGTATCGAGGGTTTAGTCAGGCTAGAGAAGCGACTTTGGTCGGTAAAGAACAATTTTATTTTTGTTTGTATCGGTTATAGTCTTTATTCTTTGGTCGTCAGTGATTACTGGCAAACACTCCTGTGGCCAACCTTTATTCAAACATAATTTCTTGAAGCTTTATTTAGAAATTTATAATTTAATCAATTCAATACACTTATATCTATGGATATTTTCTATTCACAATCTCTTATTTTATTTATAACTCTTACGCTTTCTGTCCCCCTCCTTTCACTCCTTTCTAGCAACCTAGGATTGCTATTCACTGTGGTGAATATATCGTCTTGAACAGATCAGGTAGAAAGAGCGCCAATTTTATCTGATGCTTAAACCCGTGCAGATGTTTTACATTTCCGAGCCAATCTAAATTCAACCAAACAAAGACAAACAAAAAGAATTCGTACAGTAATTAATCATAAAAGAAAACTTTGTTTCTTAATTCTTAATGTGAATACCTAGCTTATAGAAACATAACAAAATAACTTGCTAAAATTAATTTACACAAATTTGTCATTCAACATTTTTCCAGTAGTTTTTCAAAATTCAACGATCCGAGATTTTTTCTTCTAAAGTAGATTTAGTATTGTTACTTCATCACTAATCTTGTTAGACAAGAAAGTATAACAAAATAAAAGAAATGCTAAACTTGTTATTCCACGCTCAAGGTAATGTCCAATCACCCGGTGTGAGTGTGTGAGTCCAAGCTTACCTTCTGGTTACAAATTTCACCCGCCTGATAATATTCAAAAAGGTAATACATAACACAATAACACGTTAGAGACACATAAACGGTTATAACGTATTATCAAACTTATAGTATAACTTTTGTCTAAGTGGCTGGGCCAGTGATTTGCCTACTTCAACTTGACCTCAAGGCTTCGTGTGAACATAAACAGTTGGTTTAAATTTAAAATAATGTGCAATAAGTCACGGAAAGGACTTAAAGGCTTTAATAAAACAAAGGGGATAAATAAAACAATATTTCAATTTTGCTGTTTACTGAATATTCTTTGTTTCAACTTTCAAGAATGTC
Organism: Gerris buenoi; assembly: GCA_001010745.2. NCBI lineage: Eukaryota > Metazoa > Arthropoda > Insecta > Hemiptera > Gerridae > Gerris > Gerris buenoi. Next base: position 152,054 of record KZ651311.1, on the reverse strand, counting down.
ATGGTTTCAGTTGTTCGAGAGTATGTGTAAAGGTTAATTATATTAGGTCGCTAAATAAATAACCCTAAATAAATTTTTGGAGGGGTTTTAATTTTGAAGTATGTTGTACAGTTCTTGCAATTTCTTTTTCGCAATAAAGCCCTACCAAACAATAACGTACACATTCTTTAAAGTTCAAATGTATGTACGGTTACGATGGTTCGCTCAGTAGTAAAGTGTAACACTTTGAAAAATTACAAAACTGTACGATTTTGAGTTTATGCATCAAACGCTGTTTAAACTGCAATATCATTTTTGATATTCTAATTTTTGTAGGATGTAGCTGTAGCAGTATACTTAAGTAATTATTTTCATTAAACTTTAATGCAATTTGGGTTGTAAAATAAAAATCTGTATTTTACCTTGAATCTGATTTTGTATCATCCTGTTAATCAACTACATAGTTGGTAAATTCGGGGACGATACATTTTTAAAAACCCTCCGTTCCAAAAGTTCCGGGGTGGGAGAAGAAAAGAATAATGAAATTTGATGCCGTGGCCGTGGAAATGTAAAGAATCTAAAGAACGTACGAAATTAGACTTGCCCAACACATTCATACAAAGTTTTTACTAAATATTATAAGACCTTACATGAAAACATAATTTAGAAGAAGGAGGATTTTTTGACACAGTACTCTTACTCTGTACTGTCACAAGTCCAGGACTTGTGCAGAGTACTGTATCAACTATCAATTGTATTAAGAGGAGCAAAAGCCCATATCATTAAACATGGTTTTTATTAAAAAAAGTACTCTTGCAAAAAAAGTTCACCAAAATTTGAAACAAAACTGAAATAGAAAAAAAATAAAGGGTACCATCCAGCAATTTTTGCCTTTTTTTTTAATGTCAAAATAAAATAAAATTATTTTTGGATTAAGGAACGGACCCTCTCTATTTCAGTGATTCATGAATACTGTTTCTAACCGTTAGGTAGAAGAACGGCAATATCATTTCTGGATGATGTCTTAGTACCGGCTGAAGATTGGGATCAGATGCTACTTCGTCTCGAGCAGGTATTATTAGCTTTTAGAAATGCTAAGTTGACTCTAAATCCATCCAAATGTGAGTTTGGGAAGAAAGATGTTCAGTTTTTAAGTTTCGTTATTTGTGAGGGTAAGAATTAAGGGGAAGAGAGAGACGAGCTAAGACTGAAGCTATTCAAGATTTCCCTGAGCCTCAAAATGTGCATGACATTAAAAGATTTTTTTTTTTTTTTTTTTTTTAAAGTTTTGAGCGGGGATATGCAACTGAAGCAGATCCTCTCAGTTGGTTATTGAAGAAGGGTGTACATCTTAAATGGGAGCTCGAGCTAAAGGAAGCATTTACTAAAATGAAAAAGGATTCTACTGAGCCTATACTTGGGATATATGACCCTAGAGCTATAACCGAAGTGCGCACAGTTGCATCAGCTATTTGGCCTTGCAGCTATTTGTTCCAGAGATAGAATTGTGAAAGGTTGCAATTAATTTACTCTACCAGCAAGAAAACAACTGACGCCGAGAGTCGATACTCGTTACCATTCAAGTCGTTTAGGATTTAGAATTGTTAGCCATAGTTAGGGCATTAAACAGACTCAGGCCCTTCTTACTTGGCATTACTTTCAATATCTTGTCAGACTGCCAGTGTCTGGTTTACATAGACGCTAACAAGTGCAAGAGTCCACAGTTAGCCAGATGGTTTGATTTGTTGCAAGATTACCAGCTTGATATAGTTCATAGAGCAGGCAGTGGCGTAACTAGGATATTGGGGGCCCCCCCGAAAGAACATTTTAAGGGGCCCCCACTAAAATAAAATTGACGAGCAAAAAAAAAAAAAAAAATGAAAGAG